>RJWM01002428.1:0-129441 GCA_004363535.1 Dasyprocta punctata
GAATAGGCGGAAAGAGAAAAGGGAAGAGGAAAAGATATAAACCTGTATATATGTATATGTAAGATAACTAAAAAGAACACTGCTGAATGTATTCGTTATTGAGAAAGAACAATTAATACTCATATGATTAGATCAATCTAGCATGTCTATATCTGATAATGTAAGAAACCATTTTAAAGATAACGATGCGCAATATTGTAACCATTGTCAAGCTTCTATCTACCGGTTCTGTAAACCTGCAATGTTGTGTATTTACTCTAGTCATTTACTTGTCTCTTTTGCTTGTTGTTTTTACTATATATGTTGTCTTTTGTTGTTGTTGTTGTTGTTTTTGTTTGTTTTGTTTTTCTTCGCTCAAATAAAAAAAAATAAACTTCTGGATTGTTGAAGCCAGGCTATATTCTAGTTTCCAATTAACTGGAGCTGAATACAAGCCTTATTTAACCCAGGAGGGAGTGGTGGCAAAGAAAGTCATAGAAATAGAGGAGCAAAACCTATCATAGAATCAAGAGACATGAGAGGAAGCACTAGATTAGGATAGATGGAACAGATGGCAGAATGTACTTTGCTGGGAGAAAACCCTGTTGTGAATACCCAGAATTCATCTGCATAAGCTCCTAGGTATATCAGGGACAGAGAAGTCACAGCACTCTGATTCAATGGGCAGTTCTCTGAATTAACACTTTGTGTGCATCAGTTCACTTATAATGAATTTAATTTGCCTGAATTGTCATCCCAGCTTGAAAAGACCTAGGGACACACATAGCATTGCCAATTACCTAATATTAGCTAGTTTTAAACACATTACTACCACTCTTGATGGAACAACAGGCTCTTTGCTTTTCTTCTATGATACTCCAGATGGGCTCCATTAGCCTTCCTGCACCTGTGTCCCATTAGGGGAATGGAAAAACCAAGGCTCAGAGTCCCACTTACCTGCTTAACCCACATTCAGTGCTAAGAAGCCCAGAGACCTTGACCAAGACACTTAAACACTCTGAGCTTTGAATTTCTTTTCTGTCAAAAGACAGTAGAAACCCCGACTTTGCTAGCTTGTCACTAGGAAATGCTGTCAAGTGCTTAGTAGAGAGCAGGGTATGCTGTAACCAAAGAGCCAGGGAGTCATGCCCATTCCTTGCCTTAGCAAATATCACTCACTGTTCCTACTAACTTGACTTTGAGTTTTAGCTGCTTTTATAAATCTGACATCAAATCGAGTATTACACTTTCATACGTAGTCTCTGGCTAGGCCAGAACCAGATTGCTTTCCCACGTGTCTAGTGATTGATTGTGGCCCCCTTTTTCTGTGTTCCCTGAGTTCCTTGACCTCTTGCCAATCTAACTTTCAGCTGATGATTGTTTTGAGTAGCAACCCCTGCATTCTGCGAGGTCCTGAGATTAGGGTCCTGCTGTAGTATCATTTTATCTTCAACTCTTAGAACAGTTTTTGGTCTATCACAAAGTCTCACAGGTTTGTGGAGTAAATGAGTGAATGAATGAACTCCTTGTGCATCATACACATCTTTGGAGCACAGAAGGGTCCTACTAGAGCACTTTGTGTGCTGGCAAAGACTCAGAGAAATTTTGTGGAACAAAAACATTCCAGTCCTGTCTCCCCAGTTTTTGGTAACTCTCTCTGCTATTAATTCTTACAACTTTCTTCTCTTCAGTGTTTTGTAACCAGGGCAGCAGAGAAAGGCTCTGGACTACACAACCCTGCAACTATGCTTTACAATTGCTCTGTTCTTCCCCAAACTTTTCCTTTCCTAGTCTATACCAGGAGGGAAACAGGCCCTTATCAAGTCATCACTAGCTTATCTTTCAAAAAAAAAAAAAAAAACTTTCCTTGGGCCACTAAGTTGAACATTACATGTTCAAATGAATGAGTCCATTTGAGAGATGACATGGAACCCCATAATAACATCTTTCAATGGCAACAATTATCCACACAGCTGATCTTAACAAGCGCCACGACATGTCAGGCACCCTTATAAGCACTATATTCATCAACTCCTCTTAATAACCTTATTAGTATTTGTAGGTAACAAAATTATCCCCACTTTACAGACAAGGAAACTGATGCATTAAGAAACTTGTGAAAGGTCGCTAGTCACTAGCGAAGCTAGGATTTGAATCAAGGCTATGTGAACCATCTCTGGGACTGTTCACCACTGAGCTGTACTAAAATTTACTATTATTCTTACGTCAGCCAAAGAATTTGGTGATGTTGATCCAATCCAAGGACCTCCCAGTTTTTCACTTATTGAATAAAACTCCTGATCATATGGTTTCATGTACATGTCATTCCATCAATGAGATCCCAAAGATAATTCCAAAGCAAAGTTCCACATTGGCTTGCCTATCCTATTAGGGTCTAGTCAATAGTTTTCTTTTTAGAAAAATCTGCAATCTGGTTCCCACCCTCTGTTCTCTGCATATTTTACAGAATGCATCTTTTTGCAGAGTGAAGAAACCTCACCAGTCACTTGTGAGGCTCAGGGCTGTGTGCACAGGGCTGCATTTCGGCTGGGAATGAAAACAACTACACCATGGTAACAATCCGTCATTCTGTCCATCTGCTGCCCAAGAGGGATCTGAAAATAGTTTCAATTCACCTTTCAAATTCACTGCTCTATGAAGGGCTTGTAACACTTGGCAGCCCTGGATGCCTGCCTGAGAAACAGGACTGCTATTTGGACTACTGGTGTCCAGCTGTAAGCCTCCTCTGAGGGGAACAAGCCATCCATTCATCGGGCTGTTGTGAAATGTTCCTTCCCCACCAGCCCTCTCAGCCAAGGAGGAGAATACCTGGAGGAATGGCATTCTGGAGTTTTGTTCTTCTTGAATATGGGAATCCATTATTTATTTTTTTAAATTGCCTACCCTTTTTTTTTTTTCCTGTTTAACCCTCTTCTTCCTCAATCCTACAACTTTCTCCATCTTTTTGTTTTTCTTTCTTTAGTCCTAAAACTGCAGAACTGAAGATGAGTCTGGGTTGACAGTCTAGAATTTTAAAATTGATTAGTAGGATAACTATTTATAATTTCTCACCCAACAAGAGCGCTTTTGAGGGTGAAAAGATGTACCATTAGTAATCAAGGTTAAGAGCAATAGGGGTGGATTGGATCCTTCCTGAGTGATCAGAGACACGTGGTCACCCAGGTTAGCTCTGGATCCGCTGCATAGCACCAAAAGTGCATCCAAATGCTTAGCTTGTGGTGGGTGGAGGTGTTGGGTGGAGGCATTGCCCTGTGTTGATGTTTGGTTTTAGTGCCTAATTTTGCACTTGATCTTGAACAGTACATAGTCAATTGGGATTAAAACAGAACAGAGGATCTCTTGCTTGTGTCTTTAGTCTGTGATGAGCCTTCATTTGTTCTTTTTCTTTTTCTTTTTTTTTTTTTTTGTCCAATTCTCAATAGTCAAGCATCTTAGCCTATCAGGTCTCCAGCTTGAACTTGAAAGTTACTTGGTAAAGATTTAATCTCATGTAGATTTTTTTCCCACTTAGGCTATAAAGTCTAGTTCAAAACTGTCACACTATAAACAAGTATTCTTTGGGGATGATACTATCAGGTCAGGAATATCTGTGTAAAGAGATGTGTATAACTACATATATTTTCATTCGTTACCCACAGCAAAGCCATGAGATAGGTGGCAGAATCAAATGTCCCTTTTGGGTTAGAGTCTAATGATGGCAACTAAGAACAAAGAGGCAGGGGAGAATCAATACCATGAAACAGTTTAACTGATAAGTCATACAATGGTGAAGTATAAACGTATAGGTACATCATTCTAAAACCTACCATTCATTGCTTTTCTTGTTCTGAGTAATCATGCCACTATGAGCAAAGCACGTAGTTTGCCTGGAACCAACAGCCAGTTCCCCAGTTCTCTCCCCCCAGGTCCTTGCCAGCAGGGATCACCCCTACTTAAAACACACGTTCACTTTCCCAGTTCTACTTGCAGCCATCAATATCAAATGAAACCCTGGTGAACTAAACCAGAAAGTCTTCCCTTGGTCTGTGGGAAAAGTATTTGTCACCACCTACAAGTGGAAATTTGAGATTCTCTCTTTTGGATATAGTCTGAATAGTCTTCTCAGTACCGTAAAGAGACAAACTGAGGATAAATGCCCAATGCACAGTAGGCAGCTGAGCATCAAGATGGAAGTCACCTGAGTTATGTTCTATCTCCTTAGGACACTAAACCAACACTAGATGTACTCACCTGTAGGCTTCTTGATACAAGAAAGAATTAACACTTTTTTAAAATGACCTCTAGCACACTATTTATTGTAGCTAAAAGCATCCTTGATGATTCACCTGATAAACAGTATTGCCATTATTCACTGTCAGCCTTACCAACTTCTTTTTGTTGTAAATATTTTATAGCTTTTCTTTTACTTTCTTGAGATTAAACATCTAAATAGCAATACTTGTAAATACCATTTTGAAATTCATAAAATGTTTAAAAAGTAATATAAATGAGAAATGTTAAGAAATAAAATTAAAGAACAAATATAAACTCAAATATGTAAATAATTGGGCACGACTACACAAGAAGCAGACCTCGCATGTCTGAGTAGAATTGCCATGAATATAATAGCTCTCACATGCCACTTGATGCAGGTGTGCTTCCTGGTGGCTCAAAGCCCAGCAGAGGTGTTGACATTGGTATTGTGATTTTTCAAAAGTGAATAACTCTTGGTAAAGTTCCAAGCTAAACAAAGTACAATCTCACATGGACTTTCGTGGTGCATTCTCAGAAAATTCAGTTCATGTTTAAAATCATGCCAAAATTACTGCAATTGTATGCAACATTGAGTTGAGGTTGAGGATCACAGAATTATAAATGTATTTTTACCTACATGAATCTCTGATGAAGGTTACATGAGGCTACCAGACAATTCCTTGCTATTGAGTACAGGACACTGGAATCATACATAGTCCTGACTCTGCAAGTCATACTTCAGCATGCTCCCATTTCCTTGAGATAAATGGCAAGCAGGTGAGGGAAAGTACAGAAGCTGGTGACAGTCTGTGTGGAGTAGCACCCTTGCTGAATCTCTTCCCAGTGCTTCTTCAGCTTGGGTAACATTTTTTTTCCCATGGACTCCCTCAATGTCTGAGGAACTGTGGTAACTACTGGTAGACATAGAGTTGACTAAGTTTTCCTCTACTACCTCCTCAGGGAGGTGTGCATGTTCTTCTGGATAAGGGACATGCACATTTAATCACATTCCCAGAGAACTCCAGGACACAAAGTTTACAGATTCTGCACAGAGCAGGCTTGATACTTGCACAGTAGACCACTGGATGAATTTTTAGAACTTCATCGGCTCCAACTATCTCATTCACTGAAATTCTGCCAATAGAGGCTCATTTCTAATGAAAAGGTAGTTAGCATTGTATTTCAAATAATTTCCAGGCTATGTCTATTGAGCATCTGCTGAGCATGAGGCTCTGAACTAAGAACCAGAGACTCAGCAGTGAATAAAATAAGAGTTCCCAACTGAGTGGAGGATCTGGAGTGGGAGAGAAATACAGGATCAGGGGATTTGGGTCAATGTTTCAGGAACACAGGGGACTACCCTGACCTACTTCACTGCAGCAGAGATGTTTGTAGGAGGAGATAATAGCCATCCTGGCTGTGCTGATGTGGCTATGTGTATCAGCCAGCTGTTCTGCTTAACATGGGATCCTGGGAAGGAAGACACTGTCTTGGGCCCAACACAGTGGGAGGAGCTGCCAGGGCTGCAGGGGGAAGCCTTCACCAGTGTCTGGTCTCAGTTGCTGCACAGTGTTGCTTAGGTGGGCCTCTGGGAGAACAGGGGGCTTTGAAGGCTTCCTCTGCTAGCATGACTTGTGTTTTGGTGCATATTAAAACTTTCCAGTGTATATGGGCTATCACTACTTGTTGCAAGACTGTGTTTGGAAAGCAGTCTGCAGACTATCTGGGTTGGAGAATGAGGGGGGAGGGTGGTTTATAACTGGGAAACTATGTGCTGACTATAATCATGTTGAAAAGTAGTGTGGTTTCTATGGGGTTCATTCTAGAACTACTGCATTTCAGTTTCCCCCTGGACCAAGGCTTTTGCTGAAAAAGAAAACATGCCTTGGCTATGAAAATGCAAAAACACTTCTTCTGCAGCTCCAAACAGCTCTCCATCTGGAGGGTTAACTTGTCCTAAGGCCATCTTCTTTTTGGAAACCCCAAAGATCTTTTTATGCCTTCTCCTCCTTTACACAGATGTTTACAAAAAGGAGCAGGAATAATTGCCAATTCAGTAGGCTTCTTGCTCTTTTGTGCATTTTAAAGGCATTTGCTGTTTGGGATTTGGAAGAAAATCATGAGAAATGAGAATTTCTTGCTGTCTTGGCTGGAAACTGGCTCATTGTTTGCAGAGAGAGCTGGTTTCCATGGTTTTGGACTACAGACAGCTGCATTTTTTAGAGTAGTTTCTACTTGCAATTGGATCTAATAAATAGCCAAGGTAGCCAGTTCCCAACAGCAAAAGGTCTTTAAGTGATTTGAAAACAACATAGTATGTTATTATTCAAGACTGACTGCCTATATTTTTTAGTTACTAAATTCTCTCAGGAGTTTATTGTCTTATACAAATTCTGCCTTACACAGGGAAGCCAATCATACTTCAGGCTACAGGTCCTATTCTTAAAAGTACACATACTTCTTTTCTTTAAACTATGGAAGACCTGAGGTGGTCTGGGATAGAAGTAGGGTGGGGGTCCACAGAATCTGAGGCCAGAGCAATGGTACTGGAGCAGCCCATTCATCTGAGGCTGTCACAACTGGAAAGAGACCACACAACCTCCCCCTCCTGTCGAGCTGTCCTCATAGGTCCCGTATGGCATGCTGCAGATGACCCACATGTGGAAATTGGCTGTTGTACTTTCTGTCAGTAAACAGAAATAGGACAAACTTTTGCTTCTTTCTTTCATGACATACGAAGAAGAACAAATGTACTAAAATGGAAAAAAAGCATTTTTTTTGGTCTTACTGGGCCACTGGTTTGGAATGGAGGAGGATCAAGCAATGAATTTAACATTTTCCATGTTTAGTAGCAGTGTTACAAAATGTATGGTGTCTTCTGTATTTTGAACAGCTTAGTGAGTTGGGCAGTGAAAAACTCTAGGTCTCTGAGCTGAGCCCAGTGATACACACGTGTAATCCTAGTACTCTGGGATCCCAAAACAGGAGAATCACAAGTTCAAGCCCAGCCTGGGCAACTTAGCATTTTAGAGAGACTTTGTCTTAAAATAAAAATTAGAAAATGGGGGATTTAACTCAGTGCTTAGGCCCTGAGGACAATCCTCAAATCAAAAGAAACAAACAAACAAACAAGCAAAAAATTTAGGTCTCATTACATGTCAACAATATCTGTTAGTCTTTATGTCCCTTCAGCAAAAACCTATATGCTTCTTAAACAGGGATGAACTATGTGGTTGCTATAGTTACTAATATTGCCACAACATTTTCTGTGTGTCTTTTCTCCCTTTCCTGACTCATTTTCCATTATATTGACTTTATTGTCATTTGACCCTTCTATCGCTATTTGATTTTTCTTCTGGTCTTGTCTTCTCAAATAGATTACTAGTTTTTTAGGATTAGAGAATATTAGAACTTTTAATTTTCTGATGTATTGTTTTTCCACTGTTATGCTTTGATTATGTCCCCCAAATTTCATGTGTTGAAAACTTGGTCCCCAAAGCAAGAGGTAGGATATTTAGGAGATGATTGGGTCAGGAATGCTCTTTCCTTATGAGTAGATTATGCATTTATGGATTAATACATTAATGGTTGTTACAAAAGTGAACTCTTTACAGCTAGTTAGCTTCCTCTGTCTCACCATATGATGCCCTCCACCACGTTATGATGTACAAGAAGACAACAATAGATGCCCAGTGAAAGTCTCTGAAATTTTTGGTGTCTAGAATTGTGAGCTAAGAAAATCTCTATTTTTTTAAAAAATAAATTATTCAGTATTGGGTATTTTGTTATAGCAATAGAAAATGTACTAAGATGTCACATAACATGAAAATCTAGTACTCACACAAAAAATCAATAGGGCCTATGAAATGCTTTGTTTTGAATAACATATTCATCAAATAGAACTAGAGGCAACCTTTGTCTGTGTCTGTGCCTCTTCTCTCAGCACTATCATTAAAGATCACTTAAACAATTTAAACACAATTTTAATACCAAATATATAAAGTGTAGAGTAGGATCAGATGCGCTGAAATTAGATTAATGGTGATAATGAGTTAGAAAGTTAAGAAGAAGATTATACTTTATCATATAAGTATGATACAGTAGTTTTTGAGACCACTGCCTGTCCCTTTGACAAGAATAACAATTCTCTTCTAAGCGTCTTGAACTTTCTCACTTTCAATTGAAGATATATTTGACTCAGGAACTATTATTTGCTTTCTTTGGGAACCAATCTGAAAATAACAACAATAGTAAACATTTCTTTTCAATCTCAAGAACCAAACCTTTACAGCCAGGTGTGGAGCTCCTTGCAACATCCAATGGGTCTATATCTTCTTGGGGTGACTGGGGCAGGTGAGCAGCAGAAGACTACTAACTCTGAGGAGCTGGAACATGTTGAAGATGGGATAGTTTGACAACTTGAGCAGAGATGTGCCTTACAGGGGAGAAAACAAGGAAGCTCCCTAGGGGACAATCAGATAAAAGTTAATGGTTCAGCCAAATTGTCACTATGCCTTGTTAACCTCCTCACTCAGCAGAATGCTATGCCTTTGTTGTTCCTCAATAAATCTGGGAGCTTGGATCAGTTGGGGACTTCATCTAGGTGAAGTCTCCTGAACTTCCTCAAAGATATTCTCTGTCTTGCCTGTTTTTCATTCATCTCTCTATCAGGGTTTGCTGGCCTGAACTCGCAGCCAGATATGTTTGGAGAAATTTGACTCACCTCAAAAGAGAATTCCTGAAGGAAGCAGAAACTTAAGATGTGACCATGAGACCCCAGACCCAGCCCATTCTTGCCTCACACAGCTTCTGTAGGTTGGTTGATAAATGTGAACCAACCTCAGGAATATTGTTGCTAACTCAATTCCTTCCAATACAGTACTCAAGTGTACTTTTAGGTAACGAATACTGTTTTTTAAAAATTGCTGCAAATTCTGCAATAAAATTTTACAAACATTATTTGGAAATGTCACTTTCACAAGGCAATTTCCATCTATCAGGAATCTGAATAACTGCTATGATGAGATTAAAAATCTCCCTTTGCAACCTATTGTTGTGTGTAAGAGAAGAGTACAAATGTAGAAGGGGGGAGCTGGGAGGAGAGCCGACAACAGAAGAGAAGAAAATAAATGGGTCATGAAAGAAAGGGGAGAAACAGTGAATGAAAATATCTGCATAGACTAACTGGGAAGAGTAACTTCCACAGCATGCATGGAAATGGAAATTGATTTTAGTTACCTCACTAATTCTAATAGTCAATGTCTTCTGGATTTAAGGATGTTCATTTAGAAGGAATTATGATGAATGTGATTTAAAACCAGAAGACCTGAATTTGAATCTCAATACTGATTTTTTTCTAAACTACTTGAGTTTAGGTAACTTCACCTCTTGAGCCTGAGGGGTCCAGTGTGTGAAGTGTGGATTCTTACTTAACTTAAGGAAGCAACTGGATGGGGTACCCTGAAACCTCTGTGAAATGCTGTTTATTACCACAGCTAGCTTGAGAGCTCTTTTGAGAGTCTTGTTGGTTTTTAAGAACTTACCATCATCTAACACAAATAACTGACATAAAGTAGGCACTTTTCAATGTGGGAAGTAGAGAAAACTTAATATCTTGAAATAACTTGCATCAGGGAAATGAAGATAAAATAATATTTCAAATAACTGTTGACATGGATTGTATTTCTATAGATTTTCACAGAAAATAAAGTTAGTAATTTAATGCATATTTTTAAATGTCTGATTACAGTACCTAGTAACCATTGGAAAAAGCAATGAAGACCCTGCAGGAGCTCTCAGAGTAGACAGGGGAGCTAAACATTAAGACAGACTATGAAAACAGTACCCATAGAGTTGAATAAATATCTGTTGAAATGAAGAGACAATAAGCTAGACTGTGTCTTTCCTCAATTATTTTGGATCAGTATGAATCTATGTCTATAAAACCTACTCTTCACACTGAAGAGGGACAAAGATACTGAATAATTGAGATCCTCAAATAGCACGTGATTAAGTATACAGCATCAGAAATCCTAAAAATCTCACTTCAGCTTCCATTGCAACTCTTTTAGTCCCTACATTCTCAGTGACAAGTGCTTATACAGTAAGAGTTTGGCTTGGCTCTTTCACTTATTTTCCATGCCTTCCTTTGGCTAAGGTTGACAGGGTAATTGAGGGAAGGGTAGAAAGAACAGTGCCCCCAAAGGATCCCCTGGTCATTTTCTCATGTCAAATTGAGAGTGAAGGTATCTGGGGATGTACCACTGGAGCTCCCTGCCTTAAGCATGAAAGGAAAATCACACAGACTTAACCCCCATGCTCAAATACCTCAGCGATGGAAGCCCCATCTGTAGTAAGACAGCAGCCAGTCTGACCTTGGGTTTTACACACAGCCAGCTTGCATCCACCATTGTTAACTACATCGGGCCTGCCTGGGACCAAGAGGAAACTCTTCTGGGGCCATGCAGCATTTCCAAGCATGTGATCACTGACACTTCCTCCAAGCTGGTGCAATAAATTTCAGAACAAATTCTTTTTTTCCTATATTGGCTTAAAATCCAAATAATTTCCACTGAAGTGTGATCTCAACCTCAGTCACAATGACTTTCCTGTACAGTCTTCTTCATCTGCTGACTGTGATTGGTAATGTGTGAGTTTATGTGACTCCTTTGATTCCAATTCTTCCTCAACTAATGGGGATGCATCTAACCTGGTATCTGAAAGGTTTATGTTCAATTTCCTTCAAACTCTGTTAGCAACCAGGTTTAATATATGAATGCCAACAAAGCATGTAGGTCTTTGATTGAGGATGTTTATCTACTATGTCATTTAAAAATAATAAAAATCATGAACTTCACACACACACATACACAGCACCTGCACAGTCACACGCACACAGAATGTTTGGCCAGTGAGTAACTGTAGCTGACTTAGTTCTTACTCAAAAAGGAGAAAGCAATAGTTTCAGGTCGTCTTTCAAGCTGAGAATTAGGTTTGTCTGAGCTCTGGGTCAGGTGAGGATTTGTTTCAGGTTACTTGAATCAGGGCCCCATGGCAGTTCTATTACTGGGATGTTGACCTCTTTCCAAGAATTGCTCAAAACAGTACATGAAAAGGCTGAATGAGCTGACCTTAAAAAAAAACTAGAGAGAAACAGTGTTTTTCAACTATAGCACATCACTGCACCACTATCAAGGATATCTGGATTTCTAGTCATCAAATACTCTGTGACCTTCAGAAGGGTGCTCCCTCTCCAGCCCCCATTGGACAGGAACCCTGTTGAACAGTGACACTGTATTAGCTGAAGTCAAAACACACTGGTGGTGACTTGCCACAAGACCAGCATACTTGGACCTGTTCTGTGAAATATATGGGCATTGTACATGTGTGCGTGTGTGTGTGTGTGTGCACGTGCACGCGAGTGTGTGTGCCTCTGTAGCATCTCTCTTTATTGATTTGGTGTTTCATTTACTACTTCCACCTACCACTTCCCTTTACACAGAAATCTGTGATGATGTTTTCAACAAATAAGACTCGATAAAATGCTAGACGATACACAGCTGTCTCAATTAAGTTTTTCTTTTGCAGACTAGTTAACTATCACCACAGTAGCTAAATACCCTGTGTATTTGTCTTTAACAAAAATTTGAATAAAGTTACCTACTATTAGCTGGATTCCCCAGGGCTTATCAAATGATAATACTGTTGAAAAAGAACTTTTAACTTGGGAAAGGATGTGGCACACTTCAAGTTATTGAAAATCTCTATAGTCTTTTCTTTTCCTTTCTTATTTAATTAATTACATTAATTTATTTATGGAGTGTGTCAGCCTTCACTGCTGGAGGTTTCATGATACATGCCACTTGCAGGCCGTACTGTGCTGAGGTTGAAGGTTAAATGTTCTTTTCTTTGGATCTCCTCTGCTTTCTTTGAAAGGAAACTGACAAAGTTTCACTTTGTTTTTTCATGCTTCCCATTTTCTTTCATCCATACCACAAGTACTAGTCCAAGGTGATGGCTACTTAAAGGACCTTTGTCTGGCAATGACACAGAGCTGTGGTTTGGGGAACCTCTCAATCAAACAAGTAGGCAGAAGTCACAGCTGCTGCAGAGGATCAGTTTGGCTTGAAGGATGAACAAAAGAAGAGGGGCAGACATGCTCAAAAAGAACCCAGGGTAAAGGAAACGGTGAACCTCATTCTCTCCACCTTGAAGACTGTATCAGAGTGGAGGAAACTACATATGTTTTAGGACACACTGCGGAGGATCTGCCACACACAACACCCAAGGCAAATTTCATGCTAGCCCTGCAGTACCTCCATGCCTTGCTTTGGCTGGTTAGATCCAGCCTCCTCCTTTGGATGAATACAATCTGTCCAGTAAGTAAAGATTCATGGCACATTTTTCTCCCCCATGTTTTGGAATGTTAACAAAACTGAAAAAGAAAACCCCATAAATCCCTGTTCATCCAGATCTGTCTTGTTCTGAAAAAGAGCCCAGCACAATTTCCCCAACTCCTCCAGCCTACACTGTGTTTTTCCCGCAGAATTAAGGTCTGATTCAGGAAATTCAGCTATTAATCATACTGCACCCTGGTGGGAGTGTGGGGCCAGGAAATCTCATAGCACCTGAAGCCCTGAGGGCTGGGCCCCGGGCCAGCTCTGTTCTCCCACACCTTGGTCAGGTTTCATGGTCTCAGTTTCCTCATCGGCATCTTTAGAAACACAGGCTAAACATTTGCATGTTGACTTACTCTATGACTTCAAGTTCACACGTTGTTTTCTCATCATTGCTTGTTCAAGAAACACAAGCAGAAATTGTGTTTTATATTGCTTCTTCTTCCCCTTCATGAGACACCAGTAGTTTGTCCATTCATTTATTTGACAAATATTCTTCTTATATCTGGTTGTAAGGTAGACATCTACTTGTCCCTAGGTAATTCAAATTCAGTGATTCTCATACTGTAACCATATTAGAGTCCCCTGGAAGCTTTGGGTAAAACATAGATTGCTGGGCTTCACCTTCAGTCTGACTTAGTAGGTCTGCAGCACCCGCATCCGTATTTCTAACAAATTGACAGGTAACACTGATGCTGCTGGTGTAGAGGCTGTGGGTCACATTTTGAGAGCCATTGGCTTGCTCACATAGCAGTTCTCCCAGATTCTAGTACACTAACACCTGACATCTAAACTCTTCTTGAGGAAGGATCTGCCTTTGTTTGGAAAAGAAAAAAAGAAGGCAGGCAGGAGGAAAAGTACCATGGGTGAGGTGAGGGCTGGCCATTGTCTGCAGGCTGTCTCTAATGTGCTGTAAATGCTGTCTGTGCTCCCTTCTTGCCTTTCTGAAACCTTTAACACAGAGCAGTAGGAATCCAGGGGAGAAGAGGCCAGGGGAGGAAAAAGCTCTCTAGGAAATTTCAGAGTGCTAAGGATGGCCATGTGGGTCCAAGGCTATAGAACTGGATTCACAGTGGTGCTGGAGTCTGTGTTACCTGGGTTTCCAAGAGGTGGGAGACCCTCTGGGACCTCTGAGGACAACAAGACTGAAAACCAAATCCTCAGTGAGGTCTCAGAGATTTACACAAACTTTTTTTTTTTCTAAACTCAGTATGTTTTTATTTTAAACTTCAGGCATTTAAAGAAGCCTTCAAGCTGAAATTCCAAAATTATACCATATTGGTGCTATGAAAATTTTCAAATTTACAGTTTTCTTTGACCTATACTAAAGTCTTATCAGAAGGAAAGGACTAGAATTAGTCATATATTCCTAGTGGGAAATTGAGGGATAAATAGATGAACAATAAAGCCACAATTCCTGACAGCCTGGGGAAGACCCTTTATTCTTAGGGTTCCATTTTCCTCTCAACTGAGGTAGCTCCAGAAATCAATTCTCATTCTGACCAAACTGACATTTGGAACAATATTTCAGGATATCCCAGGGAAAAGGTTAAATCATTTCATCCCTACTGAACATCTGATTCTCAAATGCAGAACCTCAACCCTTTCCGTGAAGACTTGCATGTCATTTGCCTGCAGGAGGGAAGGAGGCAGGAATATGATCAAACTTAAGTCTCTTTACATTTTACAGCCACATGTTACCCTCTGATATAAATCTTGTAACTAAAAAGGTCTACATAAAATAAGAGCCAGTCATGGCCAAATCCTCTATTTTTTTGGCAACACTACATCTGTCTTTATGGCCAACAAACAAATCAATTTCGTTCTAAATCAAAATGATGGGTTTCCTAGCAGTTTTATGGGGCTTTCAGCGCTGGCCCAGGAGATTCTGGGATAGGTAGGACCCAGAGGCTCCCTCCCACTTAACTTGTCTCTTCTGTTGTCTCCAGTCAAATGAGACCAGGGTTAAATGAGATTCTTTGGTAGGAAGATGAGGACTAGATCCTACTAAACGAGGCCTGAAGGGAGTGTGTAGTCTCAGAGACGTGTAGCTGTTTCATTAGGGTTGAGCGTACTGAGTGATCCATCTTCTCTGCCCGTGGCTCCAGACCCAACACATCCATCCATCTATACCTGGACTGGAGATGCAGGAGATCCAGGACGTTCCCAAGAACGAAGCAGCTCCTGTTCATTAAGCCCTAATGTGCTTGGCTCGTTTCACAATTACCCTTGAAGTACATATTCCTGTTTTATAGGAGAGAGCAAAGTCTCAGGGACTTGAAGGAACCTGTCCTGGTTAGTTAGTAGGTGATAGAGTTGGTATTTGAACATGTGTTTCTACAAAGCTCATATTCTTCTTCACTGTGTCATCTATTAGCTCCCAAAGCCTAACTGGGAGACAAATTCATAAATGCAAATTCATCTTATACATTTGGGGATTATGCTTTTAGTTCTTTTTACTTAAACTGGCTATACTTTTCTCAGTCATGGTGATGGGAGCTAATAGTTCTCTCCTGCTGCTCCCCTCCACTGCGTTCCCTTTTTTACTTGACCAAATGTGTGTGGGGGTGGGGGGAGGGAAGGGAGCAGACAATCGTTCCATGTCTCCGTTTAGTTTTTTTCTTAGTCCATATATCCCAAAGTCTGGTATCTCTGCTTTACACATGGAAACTCATCATAGTTCAAGAATAGGGTAGCTTAGGAATCTATGCTGTGGGTAACATGCTGAACATTTAATTTAGAATTCGTCATCCAACACTGTACATTTGGTTCCAGTTTGATGACAAATTTTAGCTGGTACTATGTCTCAGTTACATTTCTTGTTGCTGAGAGAAAGTTAAAGGGGAAAAGGTTTACTGTAGCTCACAGTTGGTAGAGGTTTCAGTCCATAATCAGCTGGCTCCAGGGCAGCGTGGCTTGGCAGACAGGCATCTCAGAAGAGAAACAGTTTGTGGCATGCTGAATGTAACAAAGCAACAAGGGACTCACCACAACTCTTTCTGTCCCTTATATCTTATCCAGGCTACTCAGGGCAGGTAGCACTCACACCCTTAATCCTAGTGCCCTTGATCCTAGCATTGTACCATGAATCAATCCCAGCACCACACACTCTAGATCAAGCTACCTCTGAAAAAGCCCAAGACTGCATGCAGCTTTGTGGGTTGGGAGTGGTGGGGGGACACATCTAAACATGAACCATAACAGACTACTAGATACTCTCATCTAACCTGAAGTCTCTTATTCTTTTAAATTTCCATTTTCCTGCCTGGATGTGTTGTGTAACTGGGGTTTGCTTTGCTTGATTGATAAAATGTGCAAATCTGTTAATATTCTTCAGAGACCACTTTTATTTTTATCCAGTTATTTATTTGTAGGAACATAGCTGTTCCTTCTCCAGTGTTCTCATGATTTTTACAAGGAGTATGACCTGCCTCTATGCTGATGAAGTAGCACAGCCCCTGAAACCCAAGCAAAGCAATGCAAACCTAGGGCAGACAAAAGAAAGAATACTGCAGCTGGATTAGAGGCCTCCCAGTACTAATGACATTCCACTGTTCCAACCAGCTGTGTGACAGAGCAGCTAATGACTCCTTGATTCTTTGAAACACCATCACCTTGTCACTGGTGAGCTGAGGGCAACCGTAGCCCTCAGCTCCCACGAGCCAGCAGAGGTCTGTGTCTGCACCCACCTGGCTTCAGGGCCTCTGGAGTGTCTTTCAACTCAGGTCTTTTAATTTCCTTTATGGACGCAGTAAATCATTCTACACACCACGGAGCAGGGGGAAAGTCTGATTTATGAGACCTACCTGCTTGGTTCTTTCAGAGTAAGATTCTCATAGGGAATGATTTTCCCTCTTCCTATTTTTTCTTCCTTTTGGATTTTGAATATGTTTAAGTAAAATGCCTATGTAGTATCTCTTAAAAGCTGACCAGTGACAATTCTGATCCTATCAGTGATGGTTACTGATGGTTACCAAGGACAGCCAGTTACTGTCTTTTTTTTTTTCTTTTTCTCTTCATCTGTCCTGTTTCCTATGCCTCCTCTTTCTCACCGCATTTTCCTCACTCCCTTTGCTCAGTGGAAAAGGAGCAGGTCACCTCATTCCCTCAGCCATTCATGCCTTCCTTCCTTCATTCTTTCTGAGTGCTATGCTCTGTGTGGCAGACCCAGCAGGAAACCAGACAGACAGGAGCCTGCCCACCCAGAGGGGTTGGAGGGGAAAGACACAGACAGTCACATGGGCACTTGCTATGCAGCGTGGTGAGAGCTACATAGGGGTGAGCACTGGAGGGCTCTAACCTTGCCTTGGCCTGAGGCAGGCAGGGCTTTCAGGAGGCCTCCTGTGATCTGAGGGCAGAGTCCTGGGCACCAGGGACATGGCCACATAGCTAAGTATGTGACTTTCGAAAATTGGTCATCTGACTATGGTAAGAAACCTGGTGGAAATAGGACAGGTAGAAGAATTGTCAGACTAGAGCTAAGAGACAATTTTTTTAAAGCTACGTATTTGGGCCCCTGATTTTAGCAGAGTCCAATACACCAATAGGCAAATGGGGCTTTGACTGTGTCTCCGTGTGTGTGTATTTCATGCTGTGTGCTCTCATGTGCTCATTGGTGTATGTTTACTGCTCGTTTCTTGCTCTTCATAACTAACTAGTCCAGCTTTCATCCAAACAAATGAATGCACGCTTAGAAATTAAAAACTTCACTTAACACTAAATTTTTCCTAAAAGCCAAAAGGAAGTGCTGGATTAAGACTTCAAGAGTTTAGGATATTTTGGTTCCCAAGGAAAATCAACAATATGTCCTACCCTTTCATTTTTCTCTGGAAGAGAACATTGTTTTGCTGTGTTTTTATCCAAATTCAAATGTTCTTCAAAGACTTTTACAAGTCACCATTTACCTTATTGAGTTCAAGCATTAACTTCAATCAATCATGCTTTGTTTTATACCATCTTCTTACTCCTTGCATTGTTTTCATATCCAGGGACTGCGTGGACTCCTGGGATGGGGCAGAAAAACTCGTGAGAAAGATAACTGACTGGCAATCTAGGTCTGACAATAAATATCTAGGTGCTTTCATTTCAAAATATAGATTGATTATGATTAAAAGGAGGCAGTTCTACCATAGAATGATACTTAGAACTTTGTTTTCCTGACTGCTGGGTCTCAAAGAAGCCCTTCGTGCTTCAGTGGCTACTCTCATGGTTAATACATCTGCCATAACATTTTGTCAAGGGTCTTTGTTTTTTCTGTCTTCAAAAGGGAGAAGAGAAAGGGGGCCTATTCCTCTATTCAAGTTATGAAAAGCAATGTGCAGCTATATTTTTAAATTAAAAATTTTAAACATTAGTGATTAAATTCTAAACAACAACAACAAAAAAAAGACTTTTAAAAATCTTTCTGGCTTCTAGAAAAGTTTAGCTTACATTTATCCTGAATTTGTAAAATGAATTGTTTAAGTAAATGAATTAGGTGACTAAACAAAAGTCATACTAATACAATGACCTTTTATCATATCACTGATTTACTTCCTTGAATTTATCATTACTAAATTATCTTCCATGTTTATTTATTTACTTACTTATTTGTTGGCATTTTCTGCTAGAATGTTAGCCTCTTGCTATCAGAGACTTTGTCTTGCTTGTGCCATGACAGAGCCTTCACAACTCCATGTCAAACAAACGAATAAATGGGTATTTTCATCTGCAACAATTTACTCGGGTAAATTACATTTTCTTGCTATTCCATGATCAAGATTGCATAAATTATTTGGGTTCCAGACCCAAAATAAAAACTGAAAGTAATGGACCTAAGGATCAGAAACCCAGAATCCAGTGATGACATTCATGAATAAACTTTTAGGTAGATGTTGAGTTGTGCTTAAAGTCAATGTGTCACATGAACATGTGACTATCTTTGTTTGGGAAGTTATATTAAAATAGCACAGACTAATTTATAAACAACAGGAAATTATTGCTGACAGTTCTGGAAACTAGGAAGTCCCAAACCAAGGTGTCAGCAGATTCAGTGTTTGGTGAGAGCTTCACAGATAGTACCTCCTTTCAGGATCATCATGAGGCAGAAGAGACAAAAAGCTCCCTTGAAACCGCTTTTATCAGGTTGCTAAACCATTCACGATGGCTCTGCATGCAAGATTTTATATTTTAAAGACTGCATTTTTTAAATACTTTAATATTGGCAAGTAAGTTTCAACACATGACTTGTAAGAGATACATTGAGACATTTGAATTCACTAGTTTTTATGCCATACTAATAATCCCTGAAACTTGTTACTAAACAGATGACTTTTATGAGATATCAGTATTAGGTGTGAAAATATCAGATTAAGGAAGACAACAAGACAGTTTATAATAATAAAGGCAAGTAAATTTATGAAAATGGAACTAAGTGACATTGAGGTCTTTTCTTATCACTGGCAACTATTTTTTTCAAGTGAATTTGGCCTGAGAAAACCCTGATTAACATAAAGAACACTTTTAACTCAGTTATAGGAGGAGGGCAAGTTTATTCATTATATGTTCTTGGTAGAATTGAAAGCTGCTTTAGCGAGGTACTCTGATTTGGTATTAGATCATTTTCTTTGGAAAAACTCAGAAGAGTTTACCGACAGAATTTTGGAATTAATCTTAACATGCCTACGATGAGATGAGAAAATTGTACTTTCCAGAAAATGAGAAACTGAAGCCCAAGGAAAATGTCTCAAAATCAGGATAGAGTTAGGAGGAGTTAGATTATAATACAGGGTTTACAGTTTCTAGAACTGTCACAGAATTTTCTTTGGTTTTTGGTCTGTTTCCTTTCCAAGTGGCAAAGAACCAATTTTATCAACACATTTTTTTTTCATTCATCGAGGTGTACTTTAAATTGTGTTTCACATTTGCTGAATGGGAATCAAACAAGCAGCATCAGAGTGTGAGTTTGACTTTCAGAAGCTTAAAAGGATTTTATGATTAAGAAATTGCTACTAACAATATAGCAAATCACAGAATGGATTAGAATGAATCCAAGCATTTTAAATGGCAGAGGAGAGGGCACAACAGATCATGAAGTTCTCATTTGACCTGAGAACTCATGGTTAAGGTGGCAGCTTGAGTTTGTTCGCTGTAAACCTGGGGTCCCTGGGCTAACACAGATATCAGAACCAAGGAGAGTGTGTACTGTGCCCATTGTTCTTGCTGAGAGGAAAAGGCTATTTTCCAACATTGAGTTGGAAAATAAATATTAGGATAAAAGTGTGTGCTTGGGGACAGGGACTGTGAATGTCTGTTACTATCAAATAAATTTAATGAGGAAAGACTCAAAGAAAACACTGAAGGGAAAAATACACTAAAGTTGTGCATAATTCACCTTGGGAAGGAGACAAGAAATTATTGGCTTATTGGCTAAATTTATATAACTGAACCTCATAATTTGCTGGGGTGGTAGTGGTGGTGGGGGACTAACGTATGGGACTGGGTTATCTTGAATGATCTTGCCCTGAAGTCACTTCTCCAAACTCTGCCAGTTCCCAGGATCCCCGGTAGTTTAGGCAGTGAACACCTTTAGGTCAAACTGATTTGGTCAGCTCTCCCCGCGCCTGCTTGACTCACCGACAACATCAAACGCCAGCCCTCAGATGCAGCACTCTGTTTTCTAATGTCCCTTCCATGCTGCAGTGACTCACCTGCGTCCCCTCCTCCACCTCCCAGCCTCCTTCAACTGGTAAGCCACAAAGTTCATAAAAACAAGCCCTTTTAACCGTTACACAAGACTTAGTCATCACATGATGATAAGGGAGCTTCGCAGTAATGAGCTCTGGAAGCAGCAAGACTCACCTACAAGCTAAGGTCTGGCTAGAACATTTGTGGTTCAGAGTCATCCATTTATGCTACGGTTTTCCTGAGTCACAAACCTTCATATCACTTGATATTAGTGGACGATATTAAATGTGCAGCATCCATACAAATTAGTGTTGTAGTTTATGTGACAGTATTTTTAAAACCTTGAATGCCAAAGCTCTTAAATTTTTTCTTGGTAAAGCACTGTTTTGAGAATGTAGCAAAAATATGAACCCATTCCCAGGAAAAATACACACCAATATATTTACACCAATACGATTTGGCATGTAAGTTCAAGAAGACTGGTGTGTCATAGATTCCCTGATCTAATAGGATTTATAAGTATAAAGTACTAAGTATATTCTTTTAAAATGCATAGACTTGTATATTTAACATGAACTCAGTAATATATAGAAACACACACATATCTCTATCTCTATCTCTATCTCTCTATAACTATACATATGACTAGGAGAACACGCACAAAAACAGGTGGATGAAAAGATTGTAGATGATTTTTATTGTCTTCTTCAAATTTTGTTATTTTTTCCAGTTTAAAAATATGTTGTTCCTTGCTTATTCTCACAGTAGCTGTACTTCCTAACAAGCCACTGAAATAGTGGACAGAGTTCAAAAGCAAATCTGAAGAGACACTGTAGTAGCCTCTTGTTTGGGTGGCTGATGGCCTTACAGGGTTGCCCAGTCTCTGACATCAGGTGATTTACACCATGGAAATCTTTCTCCTGGCCTTCTCTTTGGTTCAGAGACTTGACTCTGGCCAAACCAATTAGTGGATCTTTTTTTATTTTCTCCGCAAGAGTTTTGTGAAAGGTAACTAGCAAGGAACCAGTACCTCTTTGGTGACAGAAGTTGTGAGAATGACATTTGGGAGCTTTTGGTAGGTACAGAGGAGGCACGTTTTCTGCTGGTCTACATGAGAGAAACAGAGGTTCCAGATAGGTGGCTGATGCCTGTGGTCTTTAAGTTAAGCTATTCCTTTTCCTTTCATTTTGGTTCTTTGATTTTCCTTATTGATAGCCTTCTGCTCTTTCAACAAATTTCCTTTTTGTCTGAACTAGTTAGAGGTGGAGTCTTAACTAGTACACCTGAAGCCAATAAGGACATAATTAACAAAAGTGTATCTATAAGTAGTCATGAATAAAATTTAACCTAAGGTGTGAAGAACATGAAATCACCTGTTTTTCCAGACACAAAAAGGCACTGGTTTTGTGCATCTGGCACCATGCAGGACAGAGGAAAAACACAAAAACAGAGACAAGTCAGGATTATTGGTTCAGAACTTTAGATCATTCTGTTTGCTAAGGAGGTGGAACTTGTTTTGTTGGCTCTATGAAGAAATAGACAATAATAGGATTGTTCCAACCTAGGTTATGACCATAAAAGTTATGTCTCATCTCTCATTTATGAATGTGATGCTGGGGATAACAAATTTACAAGGTATGAAAGATACATATATTTGCTAGCTCAATGAGCTAGAAAATATCCCCTGTATTAATTTGGCAACTAGAAGCTACCTAAGCTCTGCTAAAATCTCGGCAAATTGGTAGAGATATAATTACATGTGGATTTGTACTCTTCACAGCCAATTCCATTTCAACAAATTTTTGAGTATAATGCAATTAAGTTAGAAGTACTGAGATGTGGTTTAATTATTCTAGGAATATTTGACACACTGAAATTTCAGAGTGACCTTCTTAATTAAAATATAACTCATGCAAATGAAAAGCTCCAACTTCAAATCCAGTCCTAACTATATCCATACTGAAAGTGTGGAAAATTACCTGTAGTTGGCAAATGTGGGTTTTTATTGAACTTAGAATGGCCTGCTGAAGCTAACAGGGTAAGTAGACCTAGTGAAACTATCTCCATCTTTGGGAGCTGGTTATGGTAGAACACGAGTAGAAAAGAGTTTCAAGGTTTACACCCAGCCTGACTATCAGATAACAAGAGTAGCTTAACTTTTTTTTTTCTTTAAACCTACATTGTTCTATAGTAATTCAAGTAAAAGCTATGTTCACATTTCTTGGAGGTTGAGAGATAGTGCTATCACAGTTCTTTAGATTGAGGCTTTCAGTCGTTTTTGGTATGACATGCAGATTATTTTTAAATGATTGTAGATTTTGGATTTGATGCTATAGCTATGCAATCAGAATTTTGGGGCATGCTCAAACATAAGAGCGTCTCAGTGCTTGTTGTGGGTTTCGATATGATTTGTCAGATTTCTTTTCAGAATGTGCCCCTGTTACTCCCATCACAGACAGAATGTCTGTCTTCTCATCCCAGGCATTAGCATTTAAATACTTTTGTCCTGAAGTGTCACAGTGGTGTCACATTGCTTCACTCTGAATTTCTTTGGCTATTAATGAAAGGAACTGTTTTTCTTGTTTCTTAGCTTTTTGCATGGCTAAATTCTGGGAACTATGTTCTCTGCACATATTTTACTTTATATTGATTTATGTAAATTATTCACAGATTGATAATTCAGATCTTTTATTTGCCATATCTAATGTAACTATTCCTCTAATCAATTTGTTGCTCAGTTTTTGTATATGTGTGTGTGTGTGTTTTTTTTTTTTTTCATTTTGCTTTGTTTTGAGACAGGGTCTCACTACATAGTTCAGGTTGGCCTTGAGTTCACTATGTAGTCCAGGTTGGCCTCAAAGTCATACAATCCTCTTGCCCCAGTCACCTCAGTGCAGGGATTACAAAGGTGTGCCACTATGCCTGGCTTTTATGTTTTTTGGTTTTTTTTTTTGTACCAGGGATCAAACTCATGACCTCGCACATGCCAGGCAGACGCTTGCACCACTGAGCTAATTCCCCGCCTTTTAGTTTTTTTTAACCTCAGAATTTCTACCATTTTTCCTTTGTGATTTCTCCCTTTGTGACTCGTTTAAAATCCTTTCCACTACTGAATTCACCTTATTTATGTTCTCTTGTGTGATATAAGTAAATTCTGTCAATTCACTGGAGAGCAGAGATGTCTTTGACGCTATAATATAAAATAATATTAATTTTGAGTGGTATATATTTATTTATTGTTTTCTAAAGCAATAAAAAGTAGGCAAAAAAGAGGGTGAATATATGAACTTCCTGAGATCTAAGAGTGTTTACTGGATCTGATGCTTTGTGTAGAGGAAGAAACCAGCAGTGACTTATTTTTGCCCTTACAATTCTTCTGGATTTCTGGTTAGTGTTCTGACCAGTCAGGAAAATAACCTGAAGCTTGGATTTGCCGGTAACAGCCTCAGTGCAAGCTACAACTAAAACACACATTTCTCTTATCTCACCTGACCATCATAGGGATTAAGTGCCTGGAAATCCAGGGCTGAAATGAAGGTTTTAGGGAAGGGAGGCAAGTGAGATAGAGGCTGATCTGTGACCTCCTTTCCCCTTCCCCTCCTCTTCCCCTCCCCACAACCTGCACACAAATTTGTGAAGAGTGGGAAAAGGGGGAAATTTCATGTTTCTTTTCTCTTTACTTCCTTGAAACTACAACTTGAGCTAAAGTGATACTGTAGGTAGAATGTCATAAGGACCAAATCAGGTAAAATACAGAATTATTCCAGGAAAAGAATGCCAAGTTAGATTGACATTTGGAATTAGAGTTTAAAAGAAAAAGCCCACATAAGGAGATGCTGTCTCTATTATGTTCACGCAAACTCTTTGGCCAAGGGTTGAAATGCTGCACTCATTCCCATCGGCACACGGGAGAACCCCAAAGTTATTATGTGCTAAACGTAGCCAATGAGTGAAGAAAAATGGCAATGTTTTTAATACATGGGCTGTGACAGCATAATTTGGACAGAAGAGTGCTAGACAAGGAGGCAGAAGTTTCTAGAATCTACTACTAACCATGTCACCTTGTATAAATCTATTTGCCTCTTGGGGCCTTAGTTTCTGAACTCCTGTAACCATTTACACCTAGGGTTGATAAAACACACATGGCAGCATTTTAAAACATGATATGGAACTGTGCAAATGTGCTGCATAGTTATGTTCAACTGAAATAAATGTCCACCTTTGATCTTTAAGCTGGTCAATCAAATGAACCTTTGCATTTTAAATTTATGAATTCTAAAACATTAATACTATTTCAATTTTAGCATATTTTCAGTGTCAAATATTTCATAGAAAAATCTCTTTTTTTGGATGACTATCAAGACTAGATGTTGATGTTGATCAATACCAAGACTAGGACTATCAAGACTAGGATTTAGTTGATCAATAAATTTACAACTATACAAACCTTTTGTTTTCTAATAATTTCACTAATTGGATAAAAGTGGAGACTAGGTGAATGAGGTAAAGACTTTTAGCATGAGGATTCTAAAACACACCTCAGACAGTTTTGTTTGCAGTGGAAGAGGGGCACAACTTAATTCTGTGAGAGGTTGGTGCCAGTTTGTTTGAGAATGCTATCCAGGTCTCAGGTCAAAGGTTTGCTTTTAGGTCAGTTTTGCTGTTCCACCCCATCTGGTCTGAAGCAATCTGAGATGAACAAGTTTCTAACCTATCACTTTTAATAACTGAACATAATTGAACAGGTCACCTTACTGATGGTGAATCTATAATGTGCTATCTAAACATGTTTACCTGGAAGTCAAACAATGAGTACCATGGGGCGGGGGGGGGGGGGGCAGAATTATAAAACCAGGAAAGAAAAGTCTTGTTTTAAGAAAAAAAAATCAAAACAAACAAAAAATCTTATTTTGGGTAGAGAAAATTAGAGCCAGGCTTTCCAAACTTTTTCATATCATGGTGCATCTAGAAAATGATTAATTTGTATAGTATTCATGGGACTGACTGGAGGAAATTTTGAATCTAGTCCCAGCTGCTCAGGGCCACAAGAGGGCCTGTTGTAATCCCCACTGGGAACCTGGCCTTTGAAGGCAATAAGGAGAAAGTGTGAGCAATCGCGTGCAGGTCAGCTCATCCAACATGCCAAACCGAACTCCCCCTTCCACGCGACATTCCACAGTTCACCATCTCATTTATTTCACTTGTGTTGCTACCCAACCTGGAAATACTCAGTGAATGCTGCTTAGTCCTTTAGCTCTTCTTGGTTCATTCAACTCAGTAAATAATTACTGAGCAACTTTGTGCAGGATATACTTTCCACTGATTGAAATTAGTCAAGGAGTATCTTCCATTTCTGGCTTCTATTTAAATCCCACAGACTGTCCCCCAGGGCACATGTGAGGATAACCCTAAATTTGCCTTGCCTTCACCCACTATATCACAGGAGCAGAGCTGTACATAGATGGTCCCAGTGTCCACTGGGCCAACCTAACTGAAAGGTGGTGGGCAGGGAGCCTAGAGGACAAGGTCCACAGGGATCAGCCTCTCAGGATATGGAGCCTGCAAAGAAAAGTGTATGTTTTTAAGGGAGAAGGCAAAAGGAGACTCATCAAGTCACTTGTTAATTAATTTAGAAAAAGAAAAAACTGTTCCCTTGTTTCTATTCTATGTCCAAGGGCTCCCCACTACCCTTAAATATTTCTTTCAAAATCCTTAGCAATTGATTCAATCTTGTTTCCTACAAGCAATGAAAATAGACAAAAAGCCAGGAGTGGTGGTGCACACCTGTAATCCCAGCACTTGGGAGGTTGAGGCAGAAGGTTTGTTGTGAGTTCCAGACCAGCCTGGGCTACAAAGTGAGCTCTAGGCCAGCCTGAACTGCATACTGAGACCTTGTCTCAAAAAGACAAAAAACAAACAAACAAACAAAACCAACACCAAACACACAACAACAACAACAAAACCACATGAGCATTGAGTTCAGTTATGCATCTAGGCCAAACTATTTCCTGCAATACCACCGGCTCATTATTGAACTTCTTGGAGCCTTTTTTCCCCCTAGCATGCAAACAAGGATAACATCTTTCATGTACATATGCCCTGTTACTATCTGCAAATTCCACTGCACTTTGAGGTGTAGCTCAAATCCCACATAAAACCTTCTCCTTATTGAGGTCTTGATTGATCTCTCATACTCTTCATATTTAGCCATAATTTGTGCCAATAAATTCTGTGTATTAAAAGAATTGAAACAGAGAGTTATCTGAATCACCTTTTTTCCCCAGGTTATACTGGCTTTCTTGACATCTTCCAACAACCTTACTTTTTTGGTACTTTCCACTTACCTTAATAGCTGCAATTATGATGTTGCTTGAGGGCTGTCTGTGACAGTCATCACGTGGGTCACATCTCAATTAGTGAATCAGAATTTCGAACTTGTAATTATACAAGGCACTCAGAAAAGATGATCTGATAGAGTGGTTGTAAAATAGTATTTTAAAGTAATTAAATGATATTAAGTCACATGACCCAAGAGCGATAATAAACAACTGATCAAGTGACAGTGTGTACACTGTGTTTAAAATCTACTAACCATGAATTTTTTCTGACCCATCTCACTCTCAAGCAGTGGAGGAAAATAAGCAGGTATGGGTGAAAAATTCTGTTTGGAAAGAATTTGGGCTTTGGAGCAAACTGTTGTGGACACGGCTCCCTCTAGTGTACTGAACAACATAGGTGCCCCGTGCATGGAGCCTGCAGATTCTTATACCCAAACACCAGCCTTGTTTGAGCTGCAGAGATCACCATTCAGCTACCACCTTCCTTCCTCTTAAACAAATAACTATAGGTCAGGGAAGAAAGGGGAACAGATATCCTTTATTCCACTGGGTTTGAACACTGATCAGTATGGGGGTAGTGAATTGATTGGAAGTATATAAATAATTTAAGTATGTAAACATTTCAGTTTTTTACTTTTGCCTGAGGTAAGAGAATGTAACTAGGGAGAATAAGCAAACCTGAAGATGATTTCTAGTTAATTATTTTATTAAAAAATCCTCATCTTGTATTTATCAAAATATTAATCATCTGTAAATATTTTTTTTGCTTGAGCAGGATACATGGGCCACTTGGAAATTCCAAAATTAAACCACAGCAAAAGGAAAGAAACTCTTCCAATGGGGAGAAATGCAATGTAATGATATATATTGGAGCAATGTTTCTCAAAGCATCATCTCCAGAACATTGGTTCCACAAGGTAGCAATGGTCTTATTCAAATAAGTGTTCCATGACAATTTTGAAATATTTGGGATTTGGCAAAGATGAACTGATTTTTAAAAATAACTTTAGTATGTCTCAGAGCCCTCAGAATGCTCTTAATATACCACCATATCATGTGACACCACACTCAGAACTGCAGTATTTTCCAAAGCATTTAACAGTGATTTTTAAAACTCTTATTCTTTTGAGACTGTGCACTGGATCAGAATTTCATTATCTTCCAATCAAAGATAGACAACAAATATGAAAGTGTGCTGAAGAAAAGAAGATAGATTTGATACAAACAGGGTGACTCTTAGAAAGCTGTGGCCAGTATCCTAACTCTCTTTCACATTTGAAAAATTAGTAATACGATGTTTCAACTCATGGCAGTTTCATCTCTGGGTCAAAAGGATCAGCCATGCTGAAAACATCACCAACCCACAAAAGCACTACCACATTTCTCCTACATCATAGTTATGATGATACTTCTGGCAATGAGAAGCAAGATTTCAAAAAGTGTAGCACCCAGTCATACCAGAGTTTGAATTTCTATAAAATATTTTCCTGGGTTGGGGATGTAGCTTAGTGGCATGAGCATCTGCCTGGCAAGCGTGAGGTCCTGAGTTTGATTCCTGATACCCCCTCCCCCTGCCAAATTTTTTTCCTTGTGACGGCCCATATTAATTATGTGGGAAGCTGATTACTATCATTATTAACATTAGCAAAATCATAAATACACAGAGCACTTTATAGAAGTTAGAGGAAGTCTGTACTGCAAGCTGCAAACTAATGATGAATCTTGTAACTCATGGCTAGATAAATTCCTCTTAAAGAATGTTCCAGAAATTCGGGAATATCCAGTATGCTGATGATTGTTGCTCTTTTTTTGGTTGGGGTGAAATTGTTATGTTTTGATTTCTTGTTTTCCTTTTGTTTAAAAAAAAAACAATGTTCCAGAAAAATGGAAATCCACAAAGTGGTTTGTCTTGGATAATAGCACAGTAAATAGAACAGCAGAAGCAGGTCAGGATGTGGGGACTAGACAGTTCTTCAAGGACGGTCCCTACTCTATCACCCCAACTCTTATGTAGTAAAGTTCTATTCACATTTCAAGAGTGTGGTTTTCTGTGAACCCACCAGCAGGCTGGGCAGTGATGCTTACAGATGTGAAGGATGGGGCCTTGACAGATCTGGAATTATGTGCAATTATGTTTCTCTTGCTAGGGATACAGTTCTGTGATGAGAATGATTCCTTCATCAACTGCCGGACAGTGGCTTTTAGTCTCTTGGTGTTTAGGGGTGGAGGGTAGGAAAAGTTCATCCCAGAAGCAGTTTGTGGATTTCAGTATACCTCTTATTATCTCTCAAGTGCTTTCCAGCTGGTTTGACTTCAGGCACTGGGTGGGGGGGGGGTGTGTGTCAAGTGATTTACCCTAAAGCTCAGTGAAGTAGACCAGCTGGGATTTGAACCCAGGACTTTTCTGGTGTGCAGCCCTTGCCCTCAGCAATCACTTTGCTTCCTGGTTTCATTGAATCTCCACTCTGCATTGTGCAGCCAGTATGCTGGATCTGGCAGGTCCCATCCTCTGCGCCGTCTCTTCTTGGGACTGGAATAAAAGGCGTGTAACAGGTCAAGTCTGAATGTTCTGGCAGCACAACCAAGGACAGACGGCTCCATGCCTGCTCAAAGCATACAGCGTCTGGTGAAAGCCAGATTGAAGATAGCTAAACTCACCCGCCAAGATTCCAAAAGGAAAAAATATTGCTCACATTTTTCCTTTGCATGGTGATTATTCTTTCCTCTTCACCCCTCCCCCTTTAAGAGGGATTCCCCATGTTTACAAGTTGAAATCCAAAATGCACAAGTGGTCAGTTCACAATTCTGTGACCCGTGAACATCTGTGGGTCTGGGTGTTCCTCAGGAATCAGCAGTGCTGGGAGCAGTGAGCCAAGCCTGCCCTAGGCTGAAAGGAATTCTCCAGCGGAACAGTCAGCAAGCAAGGCCTGCAAGCGGTTGGGGCCTGGTCAGCCTCTAGTTCTGCCTTCCAGAGGCATGTCTGCACTCAAATTCAACTAGATTTATGAGCTACATTCTGACTCTAGTTTTTTAGGTGGGTCCATGTGAAACGTCTCATAGGAAGTAGGACATGAACCTTCATTTTGCCTTTAAGATGGGCAAACAGGACCCAAGTCTGTTTACCAAGAAATAAGAACCTCTTTGTGTCCTTTTAAGGGGTGAGAACATTCTAGAATAAAATACTCATTTTCTGTCTCCTGGAACACGTGAATGAGAACCAGTAAGGAGTGGGTCCCTCAGCCCTGATTTCCAGGAAACCCATAGGTGAGCACATAAAATTCCAGTGCGGCAGGTGGTTCTGAATGTGGCTGGTCGTGTCTCACCATTTCCATTCTAGGTTCTAGGTCAGGAGATGAACTTTGGCTCCAAATTAAAGTTTTAATTTGATAGATGCTCCAAAGTTAATTAAGAGCGCTCTTAATGGAAAGTGTTAGCGTGTGATATATTTGCATCTCCTCTCTGGGCCTTGGTTTCCTTGTCCATATCACTACTGCTGAGCTCTGTGGCAACTCTATTTGAGGTGCACTTCTCTCCTAGGTGGAGCTCAATTCTTTTTGCTCTAACTTTTCTGCTGCAATCTGGGTGTTATGGGATAAATTGTGTTTTCCCCAAATCCACATGTTGAAGTCTTAACCAATACCTAAGACAGTCTTTAAACAAATTTGTAAGTTAAAAGGTGATCTTTAGGGTGGGCCCTAATGCAGCATGACTGGGGTTCTATAGGTTTCTTTACTGTCAGATGCAAAGTATGTTATTTTCATTTAAAAAATTATCTTTACATTTTCTTGAAGGAAATTCACAATATTGACTTATAGGGGTATTTATTTTAATGGCTATGAATCATCATTTTGTCTTGGGAGAAATACTGACATTTCTATAAAATTCATTTAAAGCAAATAGCTCACTGGAGTAACTTATAGGTACCAATACATTTGTAAAGAACTTCAGGCCAACTGAACAACAGCCAGCAGATGTGGTGCAGTCCAACTTTTGTCTTGCATTTTTGACTTTACATTTCATTCAAATTTATTTAACTACATTACAGGACAAATTAAATGGTAAAGAAGGCTCATACTTATCACTTGTTGTTTAAGATTTAGATTCTTGAAATAAATCATATTACTACCAAAATGGAGTTGTCTTTACCCTAATATCAAGATTGAATCCTTTCTTCGAGTGAGTCACATGTGGTTGGAATGTAGTATGCAACATCTAGAAAGCATGGGGATTCTCTTTCTGTTGGTTTCTGCTCTGTAAGTTCCAGTGGACTACAGCAGTGAAATTCTCCAGGATGGGCATTTCTGGATCAAGACCTCTTGAGAAATTAGAAGCATCCATTGTTTGAGACTCTGAATGGCTGAGAAATATCAGCTTATGCACTGAGAGATGTGGCATATCCTTTTTTTCCTACCTTACCGTACACATGCAGCTTTGATAATCCATGTCAGACATCAAGGATTCTGATGCATCACCCTGACACCACACCAAAAAGTGGAAACAGAAATAACGTCCGTGGTTTACTATTTTACATACACAGCTAAATGAACGAGAGGACTAGCTGATTTTATGACAGTGTTTTTGGGTGTCTTATAGTTACAAAAATGAAAGTTGATAGATTTTTAAAAACATATCTTTTTAAAATGACGTTTTAAGGAAAAAATTTTGCCGATGAAGAGGGCTGATGGGTATATGATAATTTACAGGCACTTTTACTTTCAGTTATCAAGAGAATGGAAGAAATTTCAACTTATTTATATTCATTTATTTATACAGATAATGAATAAGTTAAGGAACACTTCATCTCAAACACAGATTGTTTTTATTTTAGCTAAGCTTATGTTTCAGTTCCATATATATTTTTGAATTTCCATCAATGTCAAACATCATTTTTTCTTCTTTAGGGAAAAAAAAAGATATACAAGCACTTTGATAGCACTCAAGGAAAGTAGGCTGAGGGTTCATAATAATAATTTTCCTTTTTAAAAACATCCATCAGACCAAAATAAAATCATTTTAATTAACTCCTTCCTGAGTAACTAAAACCTTGGAATGTGCTGAAAGGTTACAATAAATAAGGCAGTCAAAGATCAACTAGCTTAAAATGTATTTTTTAAATTAAACTATGTAAAATGTACAGTATATTTCATTAAGTACAAACTGTATTGAACCTAGGGCCAAATAAATGTTATCATGTGTACCAAATAAACCGATGAAGTGCCTTGACTTTTAGGAAGTAGGGGCTGTTTACTGGATCAAAATAAGAAGCCCCTACAAATAATCTTGTTGTGAAGTTATACTGCTCACTGCTGAAAATAAGTACCTTTGAACACACAGGTAAACGTGCCTATGTGAACTTGTAGAAAGAGGATGGGTTTGTTGAATGACCAATTATTCTGGTGTTCTAACAACAGCAGAGAAACCAACCATCAGAACTTTATTTTCAGATTGTGAGATTGCACAGTGTGTAAACTTACCATCATTTTTCCTATGTAATTTAGTAGAAATGACTCGCAACATACCATACTCACAGCACTTCTTAAGCTGTTTTGAATATAATAGTTGTTTTTTTAAAAAATTATTTTATAAATTGTGCCTAATAGTAGGGCCCTGGCCTCTCTGAACAGGACAGAGGATATTTCTTACTGTGCAAACACGTACCTCATTCACTTTGCTGCCCCAGTCCCTTGAACCAGAAAGAAAAACCACAAGTGCTAGACTTTGTGCCTATGTGGCCCCTGCCTTCCCTGGATGTCCGTGGACCGGAGCCTTCTTATAACATCTCATGATAAAGTAGCTTTACCACACACTCGGCAGGTTCCAAGTGACTTGTTTTATATCTCGGCCACTGTTTAGTTTTAGTGAAGAAAGAAAAAAAATTCTAGAGACTGTTGTTTTCTGAAAAACAGAAAATGCGTAGATTGCCTAAAGCCAGAGTCTTAAGACCTCTGACTCCCTTTGGGAAAATGACTCTTGATGGGCTGGCTCTAGGAGGAAACCATGGAGGAGAGAGTATTTCTCACAAGCATCCTTCCTACTTGCTCCTCTGCATCCTGGCGCTAGTGTTATCCACCCAGGAGAACATATACTTTCAGGACTTTTTAAAAAGGTGAAAAACACTTCAGAATTTAAGGGGAAAGATTTCTAATACTTGAATCAGTGGGTAGGGGTGGGTGATGGGGTGGAAGGTGGGCAGATGGGATATTTGGAGGTAATAAAACTCAGATCACATAGGAGGTGATCTACTCAGATCACATAGCGGGATCCACCTGCTCATAATGCTAGACAGACAGTCTTCTACCCAGTCCCTTACTTGCCTGTTTTTGATGTCCCTTGAAAGGGTTCTTAAGAGCAAGCAGATTCCGTAAGAAATGAGACTATAGTTCTATTGCTGCCTGCACAGAACTCAGAACCCCTTATTACTAAAAGCAGATAGGTACCAGATACCAGGTAAGTAGGGCAGGGGTGGGCCTCAGAGACTATGCACTGTCTGTGGTCGGGTTTAGAGTTGCTGCCATAAAAATGAATGCCAGAGCTACACTGGTTCCTGGGATTTCCAGTTAAACCAGTGCCAGGGACACAGAGGTTTCAGATTGGGTGCAAAGTACATGACCGTGTTCTTTTCCTGTTGCCACATGGCCCCCAGATTGGCTCTGTGCTGCCTACACTCTTCCTCACCCAGCAAACAAATCCTTTTCCGTGCTGTGCTACTTTGGTGACTGTCAGAATGGTGCCTGGAATTGGAATGTCTCAGTGGAACTTGCCATGCACTTTGCTTTTGAAAGGTACTCCAGACTCTGATGGGTTGGGGACATGGCACAAGACGACTTGTTCTTTCAAAGGTAAGTGCACTGTTGGTGGCGACTGTGTCCCCGAGATGGGCCAGAGGCAGAATTCTACCTATGTGGGCAGAAACCATTTAACTAGGGACATCCTTTCTTTGCTGTTCTTATCTTACTTTCTCCTCTTAGATGCTTCTAGAGCAGACTCCCTGGTCTATGAAGTGGTTTTATATTTCTACTGACATAAACAAGTCTGAATATCTTCTACCACTGAGGTAATACTTTTACGAGTCAATTTACAAATGATAAATTATTGGGCTATGGAATATATTTCTCCTCTTTCTTCTATCATATGGGGAAGGGGAGGGGAAAGGCTATTTTATGACATGATGCCTTGTGATGGAGCCATTTGTGTACCTGGGAAGGCCCCAAGGAGCCAAGAGAAAGCACAGAATAAAATTAAACAAACAACACCCGCAAAACCGGGTATCTCCCAATGACCCCAACCTGTGGGAATGTTTTGTTCTTTTTAATGCACCCGAGCATTAATTTAAAGTCCCTTCAGGATTTTTCTTCCTTCAAACAAAAATCTTTCTGGAAAGGGAGATAAAACCATGGAGGCAATCAGAGTTGGCATCACCTCTTATAAATATCTTCTAGCCACTTCTCATCGTCTTGCTCCTCGTCATCGATCGGCTCCTCGGTTTCCAGAGGGGTGGGGATGAAGAACTGTGGTCTCAGCGGGGGCCGGCTCGCGTGGGACTTCAGACCGAACTTGCGCTTCAGCAGGTGGAACTGCTCCCTGACGTAGTGGTAGAACTCGTACTCGTATCTCATTCGCTGGTAGAGAATCTGCACGGCCTCGGGAGAGGGCACAGTCTTCTTCACGGTCACAGTCATGTTTCCAAGTTTCCTATGCTCTGGAAAAGAACGGGGCGCACGTGAGCGACCACCCGCGATGCTGGGGCTTTAGCAGGGAGAAGGGGAGACCAAGGAACTCCACAACCAGGCTGCAGACTGGTAAAGCAGCCCGAAGACACGTGGCAGGATTTCCCCTTTTAAAGTGTTAGTATGGACTTCAGCTGACTAAAGGTAAACTATCTAATTTCCTGTTCATGGGATGTGAGCCATGAAATTGGGCCAATCGGTTATACATTCTTTTGAATCCCAAAACCTCCCCATTTCTCCTCTTTTTATTTCCCGATACCACGTGAATGCAGGGCTTTGCTTTCAAAGAAGGCACACAAAAGCTGTCTCAGTATCTTCTAGTGATCTTGGGATTTAAAAAAACTAAAGTATTGATGCAGGATCCATTTGCATTTCACTATTTCAACAATGCATTTGTCAAAAAAGAGGACTGTAAAGTTTTTACAAATACAATTTTATCTTGTAGATTTTGAACTTTTATAATTGTGATTATAAATAGCTAAGATTTATTATTATTGTTTAATAAAATGTTTTACATTTAATACTTAACAAATTTTAATGTAAATAAAACAAAAATTTAACTGTTTCAAAGTGTGTAATTCAGTGACATTAATGACAGTCATGATGTTGCGCAGTTATCACAAATATCTCCCAAATCCTTTCATCAGTCCAAATATCCTATGGTATTTCTGTGTCTAATTTTTGAGGAACCATTATACTGTTTACTACAATAGCTGCACCATTTTACATTCCTATCAGGAATACTTGAAGCTTCCAACTTCTTCACTTTCTCTTCCACAATTGCTATTTTCCTTCATTTTTTTCCTGAATTATGACTATTTTAGTGTGATGTGAGCTCTCGTGGTTTTTGTTTTGCATTTACCTGATGAGTAATTATTCTGATCTAATGTTTTATTCTAAGGATGAATGATCTTTTCATGTGCTTGATGGCCATTTTCATCTCTTTCATAGGAAAAAAAAGTCTATTAAGCCCTTGGCACATTTTTAAAGTTGGATTATTGTTTACTGTTACTGAATTGTAGGAATTCTTTATATATTCTGCATATATGTCAAGCAGATGGTTGGCAATACTTTCTCCCACCCTGGAGGTTTTCTTTTCACTTTTATCTACTGCCTGTGCTGTTGGTGTCACATTTATGAAATCAGTGCCAAATCCAAGATCATGAAGATTAGCTGCAATATTTTCTCCTGCCATTCTTGTTTTTAACTAAACTTTTGTCACTAAGCTTGAGTAGATACAGGATTTACTATATACAACTCTGAATAGTTGTTTCCAAAATTAGCTTCACCAGAAAACGCTTATAATGGTTGATACATTGCATCAGCTGGAGAGGTCTAGAAGCTTAACTAAGTAACTCAGCAGTTTTACAACGTGGGGTGTGGAAGACATACCCTTGCTCTAGGATGTTGTTCATTATGTCAACTTGAGAAGTTTAGAAGTTAACTAAGTGATTCACCAGAGGGTCAAAGTCCTTACTTTGTAAAAATCCTCATCCCATGCCAGAGTAGGCCACAGAGATGGTGTGAGTGCTACACCCACCCTCGTCGGGGGTGGGCAGCCTACTTGCAATCTAAGGGAGGAAAAGAGCCTTGCTCTTCCTTTTACTCTTGTTTTTCTTTGCTGTCTTCTGCTGCCTTTAAGTGTTGCCCCTTTGCCATACCAACCTGCCTTGGAGCCAACTGATTATGGCCTGAAACCTCCACAAACTGTGAGCTAAATAAACCTTTCCTTCCTTAATTTTGGGTGTTGAGTATTTTGTCACAGCAACAAGAGAAAAGTAACTAAGACATGGCATTTCTCATTTTTGAGAATATCTGAGATACTTTCTGAAGCCTCCAATAGCAATTCTAAATAGACGGAATTAAGAAAATTCTTTCAGTAGTAACATCTTCATTGAAATAAGGATACTGCCTTTCAAGTTGATTCTCTTAAAAGCACAATACACATTTGTCAAAAACTTGGCACAGACTCTTCTAAAGTGGGTTCATGACTGAATGTTTTATCATATCTGTCTTTGCAGAAATGAACTCTAAATAATTTGGTGTGGACCATGTTCATGGGGTTTAAGTCCATGTATCTCTTTGTGTTTAAAAACTGAGTAACATGATCTCATGAAGGACAGATAAGGAACACAGAGATTTAAGTGAATCACTGAGAGGTAGGAGAAAAACAGTTCACTCATTACAGCCTCCAACAATCCCTTCTCCTGAGAGCATTCTAAATTTGGTGAAAGCCAGGTGCACTGGCACATGCCTGTAGCCCCAGCTACTTAGGAGACTGAAGTAGGAGGAATGCTTGAGTTCAGGAATTTGAGGCTAACCTGGACAACAAAGCAAGATCTTGTCCAAAGAATAAAGAAATAATAACAGTAATAATGATAAATAATAAAAATAAAAATAAATTTCAGTGATTTTAAAATAAATATATGAATTAAATTATTTGTCCCAAACTGTTTACCCTAAAAGTCAAAGGAATTTTATAGAAATTTATATGCTGCTGCAATTAGCTAAATAGGTGAGGGAACTAGGCAAAGGAAGAATCAAGGTAGTAAAGAAAATAAAGGAAAGAAGTCAGTGTTGGTGGGTGACTGGGTGACTTGCTCTCTCCCCTGAGAAGGTTCCTCTCTGAGTTGCACTCCTGGCCTTCTGCCCCAGCTCCTCCTTCAGGGAGGTGGACCGAGTGCACTGTGTGCAGGGTTATATGCTTGAGTGTGCACCTGAGGGAAGAGGTTGAGAAGCTCTCCTCCCTGGGGCAAGTGCACTTGTCTGCAGAGACTTCACATCCTCCTGTAGGACTGCATGTTACCGGGTGCCACGCCAAGCTGTCTTCTCCCACTAGCTGTGTTTGGTAATAAAATGGACATTTGGATCTCCACTGCTCTGTCTCCTGTGTCTATTTCTCAATTAGTTAGAACCCAGGTGGGAGTAAATGGATGTTATTTGTTGGCTCCTCAAACCTCAAAACATGTGCTGAGACACTGTAGTTACTTGTATATCAGGCAACTTCATACTTTGGCTCTAAACTTTCTAGCAGCCAACAAAGAATTTAACACATTGCTGTATTCTTAATTGAAGATAATTTATTCTTAATTATTCCTACTTACAAAACCATTGGGAAATATCTTCTAACAATTTGCATAAGAAAATACTGCAATGGAATTGGCAATACTTTAAGAATATCTTTACAGTAAATTCAGGATGATAGGAAAATGGTACTTTGTAGATATTAAAGTACTTAATGGTCTGGCTTAATCTGGGAATGCACTTCAAGAGAGAGATATTTAACCCTCTATGGAATTTGACTAAAGTTCAGGAATACTGGGACTTCAAGAAGCCTACCTATGGATATCTTAGGTATTTACAGACCTATTAAGACTGTTTGATTTCAAGAAATCTTGTACATTCCAATGAGTATTAGCCCCAGTGTACTGGATAAATTCTGGCATTATTTTGTGTGTCAGATAGGTACATAGTCATAAATATTGCAACATCAAAGAGTGAAGGACTTGGCTTTACATCGTATGAAAGAGAAGTGGTCTAACAGTGCCTGGAAAAAGGCCACCCTAGTGAGTTATGGAGAAGAAGGTTAGTGCAGGGAGGTGAATATAGAAGTCTAGGTTTTTGGGGTGTAAAGAAGTAATTTGGGTTCTCCTCTACTGCAGTCTCCAAACTCTTCTTCTGAGGTTTAAAACTATAATTTCCTAAAAATGATGTATAGCAAGTATAATCAAATTAGTGCGACCACAAAACCATCCAAGAAATATCCACTGAATTTTTAGTTTAAAGCAAAGTGACTTTCTAGGTTAGTCTTCAAGATAAATTGGTTACAAATGATGATTCACATAACAAAGTGAGTTGATTTTACAGTATAAGGTTTTTACTTTCAAGCCAGAGAAAACTTAGGGAAGATTTCTAAAAAGTTTTAGTATGATAGATTTATAAATTTCCCTCTTTGATTATAATTAGGGAACTGGATTAACTGCTACATAGCTATCCCTAGTTCCTGATGATAAGACTCTTCCCTACATGTTTTTCTCTATGGCTGAGATGAGACATTTGGATGGGCAGAATAGGAAACCAACTCTATCAAAAGGGACTTATGTGTATAATTAGTACATGTTCATCAAAAGTAATATATACAAACATGTATTAATTATATATACAAAATATGTCTTTCAAGCAGAAGTGAAAAGAGACAGAACATGTTTGTATGCCTAGTTAACTGACCTATCAAGGGACGGTGGCAATGCAGCTGAACCTGATTCTCTGTGGTACACTTTTACAGTAATAGCTACATTTAGTAAGGACTAAGGTTAGCAAACACTGAGCCAAGTGCCTATACACATAATTGTATTTTAATCCTTATAATCATCCTTTGATCCATCTTACAGATGAGAAGATTGAGCCTACGCAAGGCCATAACCTGCTCAAGATCATTCCAATAGAAAGTGGCAGAGTGGGAGTTTCTGCATGACAATCAACTGCTGTGCTTTTGCTTTGTTGCCACTAGTAGAGAACAGGTCCATAACCTCATCACTGTTCCTTAAGCATTTCTCCACAAGGCGACACAGTGTAATGGCCAACAGTAGGCTAGTGCCTACAACTCCTCACATTGATTGGAGAGCCCAGACTTACAGCAGATCTCACAGGTAACAGGCAGGTACATTAGAGGGAATAGCTAGTAGGTTAATAATTTGGAAGAAGAGGAGCATTGATATTTTAAAAAAGTGTTAGATCATCTTTGGGCCAAAGCAGAAAAGTCAACACCTGTAGTCAGTGCTGGAAACCTCACAAACATTACTGCCGTTGAGAGTTTCTCAGTTCTGCCTCAGAAGTGGATACTTTTTCTAAGTGCTCTATTTAGAATTTAGAATTGTGTGTTTCTAGTAGGAAATATTATTCTAATCCAGCCAGAAATAAACTCAAGATTTACCTAGTTGGGGAAAAGCCAGCCTTACGATGACCAGTATCTCAAGTTGTAGTGAATACAATCAGGACTGTTCCTGGACAGCACGAGCTCTAAGGATTCTACGTAGATCTCCTTATATTGCCTAATTTTTATTTTTCATTTTACAAGGTAACGAGAGATCTTTAATAAGATCCCTAGAGGCCATTCAACCAAAGTTTAATTCATTGTCCTGGTGAAAGTGAATTGCCTATTGGATAGTGTTGGTCAGAACACTAAGAAGCAGAGATGTGTCATGTGCCAGAAAACTCTATAGCAAGAATAGATTTTTAAGGGAATAGGTAAAAGGGAATTTTTCATTTCTGGCTACAAGAGTTTTGAGAGATCCTTTCTTGGATAGCAAAAGATTGCCAAGTATGTTTCAGTTTTGTTAGTGTTCTGTATTTTTCTTAGTCTCTTTCCTAAATTCCCTGTGTAAACATGAAGGACAGTGACAATTGGTTAGAAGAATCTCATGAGAGGTATATGTATATATTTTTTACTAAGCTCCAGTTTTGAATTAATATCCAATTCTTCACCCATCTGTCCCCTCTTTCTCTCTTCTCTACAGTCAACCTCCCTCTCTCATCTAGTTCCTTCCCACCAAATTCATATGTTGTTGTGGATTGAAAACTAATGGTCAATGTAAACACCAGCTGAATTGAATCAGCGTGGTGCTGAGTGTAGAGGGTCCACCTGAGGACTGTTGACAGCACAAAAAGAAGTGGAGAGGAAGAGAGTAGCATTGTGGGTTCTCTTAAGTGTTGTTGTTTGAAGTTGTTGGTTGTCTTGGAGGATCTTGGCATGCTGGCTTCCCTGATGTGAACTCAGCTGTTATCATCAAAGGAGTTCAGGACCTTGTTGCTGAGGATGGCTGTGATTCACTTTGGGGGAGCTCTGGTCCTTACTTTAAGCACCTTTTCCTGGCTCTGGAGGGGAAGATGTGTGCTGTTTAATCTCCAGGAGAAGCTTGTCACACTGGCTTCCTGATATGTACTCAGCTGTTCTCATCATCAGAGGAGCTTGGGACCTCGTTGTCAATGAGGATGGCTGTGGTACATTTTGGGGGAGCCCTGGTTCTTATTTTGAATGTTGCTATTTGGCTCCACTGCAGAACCATCAGCCTGCTGGCACAGATCCTTCACCCCACTGGCATAGACCTTCTGGCTTCCACTGCTGACCTCTGGGCCTTCCCAGCAGAGATCCATGAAATAGACTTGCAGGAGTTATTGTCATGGGCTTTAGGTCTTCAGCTGGATTCACACAGGACACTACTGTGGGATCCAGGCCCTTGGCTGGATTTTCTCTCTTTAGTGTGTGGACAGATTTCCTACACTTTCTTTGTGTTTGACTCCTTGGGTGACCATTATAAATAATACTATAAGCTATGTGTCCTGTATTGTCTTGTTCTCCTTGCAAATCCCTGACTAGAACACATGGGTTTTAAAAAAACAAAATTTTGTCTCCATATTCCTCCCTCTTTTTCCGTCACCTCAGGCGAAATTCTTGGAGAATTGTCTAAATTTGTTATCACCAAATTTTCAACTTACATACATGCCTGAACCATCATGCTTTCTGCTTTCTGTTTCCCCCACACTTCATTGCATTCACTCTGACTTCTGTGGTAACTCAGTGGCACTTCCCAGGCCTTGCCCCAGACCTCTCCACATGGTCTCACAATGCTGTTGACCATGTGCTCCATCTAGAAACCTTTCCTCTCTTGGCAGTACAGGCTTTCCTTTGGCTGTCCTTGGCTTTCTCTGGTTATGCCCTTCACACTTTCTACATCTTCTTCTCTTTCCCAGCCCATCCTTTACATTTCATCCTTTCCAGCCTCCATGCCAACCTCTCCTCTTCCCATGTTACTCCTTGGGCAATTTATCCAACCTTCTGCTCTTTTGGTGCTCTTCCTACCACTGTGGGTAACAAAACCAAAGTTTATAGTAACTACTACACCTTTTGGACTTTTGTTTTTCATGTAAATGCCAAATTTAGTAAGAAGTTTTATTGCCAGGAAGTTTTATCATGAGCAAAAAAATAGGAGAGGGTTTTTGGTGAAGCAGAGATTTAGATTCAATTGACAGTGACGGTAAACACCTATATGGATTTGGATTATGCCGATATATATGTTACTTTATTTAATACTCTCAATAGCCCTGTGAAGTAAGCATCATGACGCTTATTTTGCAGATGGAGAAACTGAAGCTCTATGGGATTAAGTGACTTAACATCACAGAGTTAGTGAGCAGGCAACAGAAGGGGAATTTGAACCTGGGTCCTTGGTGTGTGCAGGTTTTCTCTAACTTTAAGCAAAACCAGGGAGACTATAGAAAATCATTGCCATAATATAGAAATATCAGAGGAGAATTTGCCTCCTGTAGTAAGCAGACTTTTTAAAATCACATTTTGAAGACATACGGTTATGTGTCTTGCTGTCGACAGTCAGTGCTATGGAAAAGTCATTCCACTGCTAAGTGTTCCACATTTTTTTAAAATGCCAGACTTTCCCTCCAAACAAAACAAAGCTATGCGAACTATGGAATCAGCCTCTCTCCAGATTGTAATAATAGCAGTTCTACAGGAAGTTGTTAGGAATTTTGTAGACTTGTTGTTTTAGCCACAAAAAAATGATAACTTAAAAAAAATCTACACTTACTATCACCATCCTTTGGAAAGTGGAAGATTTCTCTTCAGGTGGCCACAGAATGCAGGAGGTGACCATCAGGAAGTGAAGATCTCAAGTCATGAGCATCCTCTGAGCCTAGCTGGAACTGAGAGGCGAGGACATTTGTCTCTTGTGCCAACTGAGGAAGCTTTACAATGGAAGAGAAACATCCAGAGCTCTTTCCATGAAGGCAGGGGTGTGGGAAGGTAGGGTGAGTCAATTGGCAGGCAAAGTGTTGTTTGGTATATGGAGTATTTTTTTCAGTAATTGACTTAGTTATAGGACTTGGTCTGTTTCACATGAAGATTTGGATTTCTGGCTTCTCTCAGAGGAGGGGTACAGAATTGAGAGTGACTGCCTTTTTGAGAAAGGCCAGTGCTCTCTAGTTTGTATTAGACCCTAAATGACAGCTTGTTCTTTTATGTTAACTGCCTGGCTCTTGTAGAAAACTGAACTTTATGCTTACATTTTAAAGGTTCTGAAATTCTGAGTTTCATAAACCTCAGAAGAAAGTGCTTCATGTCAAAATTAAAGCTTCAGTCCAGCTTCCTTGGGTGTCCAATGTCACCTTCCAATGTCCCCTTCTTCCCTTCTTTCTGCAAATATTTACTGAATAATTATTCTGCAACAGGCACAAGTATCATAAGCAGTTAATGTGACATTACTGCCACTACCATCATCAGGCATTTTGAGAGATTTTTTTCTCTGCCATGTACTGTGAGGTATGCATACACACAGTTACTCCTTGCAAAACTCCCAATGCTACCAGGTCTGTTATCACCATGTACAGCTGTGACACTGGACTTTAGCAGCTTGCTCAAATTCACAGAGCTGAGGAGTGGTAAAGTCAGAGTCTGGGTCAGGGCAAGTTTGACTAATGAGTCCAAGTCCTTAACCTTCCTCCTTGCTAAGGTGGAGTACAGTTCCCCAACTGAGGGGGAGATGTCCTTCACAGGTCTTGTCACCTGTGAGAGAAAGCATGGCTCTGTGGCTTGTTTGCTGGTATGGATGCTTCTCTCCTGGGTCAGGGAGTGAGTTTGATGAACTTGTCTTAAACACTACATGGAACTTGGTCTTTCTTAACTGCTATTTGATCACAAAGATTTGCTATACCTGCACATCTGATAGCACTGTATGGTGTGTGTGTATGTGCGTGCGTGTGTTTCTCAACCAAAGAATGGACAACTTCTAGGATGCTCTGAGACACTATCGACCCTCGGAAAAACTTCCCTGGATTTTGTTCTTAACACCCCCACCAGGTTTTGTTTAGTAGCTCTCTTAAAGGGGCTCTGTGTGCCAATAGTGAGCAGGATGGAGTGACATACTGTTTGTGTGTCTAACACTGGGCACCCAGAGGAAGCCTGGAACTACTTGGATATGTCTCTAGAGTCAATGGGAAGACCCTGGAGGCAGAGAAGGAGGCTTGGCTCTGTCTGTGAAGCTAATTCCCCAGACCTATGAGTGTAGGACCCAAGTAGGAAGGAGGCTGCCCTCCACTGGGGATTCTTCGGCTCTCACTGGGGTTTATAAATTCCAGTGTTTAGCTCTGTGGTTCAAGGAACTATATGATTTTAGGAACTTTAGTGCTGGCCACATCATATGTCTCTGTCCCTGTCCTTTTCTTTTTATTTAAGAGGAAAAAGACACAGAAAAGAAAAACAAAAAGCAGAAGAGACAAACAAACAACAACAAATCCAACACAATAACATTATAGGTTTACAGAACAAGATGATAGGAATTTGACAATGGTTGCAATATTGCATATTGTTACCTTCAAAAGGGTTGTTTAGATTAAAAGATATAGACATGTAAAATTGATCTAACCATTTGAGTATTAACTGTTCTTTTTCAATAACTAATATATTTAGTAGTATAGTCATTTTAGCTATCTTATGTATACATGTGTACAAATTTATGTCTTCTTCCTTTTCCCTTCCTTCTTTCCTCCTTTCCCCTATCCCAATTACTTTCCCTCTTTGAGCAGTTTCTTACCCTTACACAGTATTTATTGTACATTTTGGATCATATGTACTTTTTCAGTTTCTTACACTAGGGAAACAATATGGTATTTACACATGTGAGTTTGATTTATTTCACTTATGAGTATGATCTAAAGTCATGTCCATTTACTTATAAACGTCTCAATGCAATCTTTCTTGATAGCTGAGTAGTGCTCCATTGTATAAAAATACCACATCTTTTTTATCCATCCCTGTCCTTTAATTAATAACAAATATACTTTGGAAAAGAGAAGCTATGGTTTCAGAGATACTTTTGATTTTCTTTGTTTTTCATTTTTCTTACTAACCTTTAGGAATTGACCAAATAATACCTTAGTTATGTCCATGGTAGTTATGGGAAATATCCTGAAAATAGGCACTGGTTTTGAGCTGTGAAATGTCCAGCAGGAGGAAAAACTAATAAACCAAGTATTGACCTTTTTATTCAAATAGCAAAATAGAGATAGTGTTTTTCTTTATAGATGTACCCTTCCTAAGGAGCGGGGAGATGACAAAGACCCTGCAGAGCAGTTATGGTCCTGAGTCAGGATTCATTTTAAAATGTTAACTTCCAATGACATAAAAATCTGTGATTAGTTACCTGATATTGGTGAAAGAAAAAAGAGCAAAATGTGGCCACTGGGGACTGTTTTCTGCATTATTAAAGATTTACAGATATTGGTATAAATACCTCACCCCACCTACTCTTGCTCTGCCAACAGAATAACATCTTCCTGGTTTTCATGGGATCTTGTATTGATGTGTTTTCGCCATGCCCTGCACAGCAACCCATTTCACAAATAGATACCTATGGCCTGAGAGGTCACAGGGCTGGTTCAAAGCTTAAGGCCAGTAAGTGGAAGTCCTGAGACTAGAAAGCAGGCTTTCTGATTCCCAGCCTAGCCCCTTTTTGCTACATCACAGCTGTTAATTTCCAAATTGAGTGGAAATCTATAACCACCCACTTCTCCTTGCATAGTGTGTATTCTGGCATTAAGAGGATCGGTCACAAAGAAGGGTTTGAGTGTTCTAACTTGAGGGGAATGCTTTGGGAAGTTGAGGAGGATCTGGTGAAAAACTTGCCAGCCAGCAAAAATGTTTTCAGAATGAAAGGGACTGAGTCTTTTTCATTTTTAGTTCCCTGGCATTTAGCATTACACTTGGCACATAACAACCCTCCATAAATGTTTGTTGATTTGAAACCTGTATTTTAAATCCATTGGTAAGACCGGATTAACTCAAAGGACAACTTTGGATGTTGACTCTACATATGTCACTTTTGCTAACTTCCTTCCTTAGGTGAGGGTCCTCCTTGAGCAAATCTTCTTTTTCTAGAAATCAAATTTCTTGAAGGTAGGCACATAGGGAAGGGTTGTCTCCTAAACTGCTTTGGACAGGTAGTGGCATTTGCTTTTCTTATCCAGTCCTTTGAAGAGCACTATGTTATGGTGACAGATTGCTTACACATATTTAGCAAAGCTGAAGAAATACCATGATAAGAAATGTTTCCCACAAGCATAAATATTTTGGTAGAAGGACATACGTTTAAATGCCATGCGTGTTACTTACTGTAGTCAATAACAAAAGAAACCCAAGCACTGTTGGGCAAAAAGACATCAGTATGGTATAGTTTTATTATGTTATTGCCATTCAGTGACTTAATTTGCCATCACTGTAGGCATTCTTTAATGTTGTTTCTCCATTATAGAAGAAAAAATTTCTGCTTAAAAGTGAAACATTCATTTAGATCACATTCACTTGTTCCACGTGCCAAGCGTTTTGTTGTGGATATAATTTGAATACTTCCTGGTAGGAGATCATAGGCCAGATTACTGGGAGTATCCTTAGGAAGCTGGTGCTGAGGGAAAGGACTGCAAGGGCAAAGTCCTACAGGACTCTGGAAGCACCAGACTCTCTGCTGGACTCTCATGAAGCACCTCGCCTCTGCATGGCAAGCATCTGCCAGTGGAATGTGCACGGAGTCTGGTTTGCCAGTGCATGGGATACCCGCGCCCCACCATGCTGACACATGAACAATGGGAATTTAACTTTCCAACATAGTGATAAATATCCCTTACTTAGTTTGTGTGCAGTATTGTGTGATGACAAGCATACTGTGCTTAACACAAACTGAGCCCATGAATGAATTTTGCTTTACTGCTCAAGATCTTGACTTTTTTTTTTTTTTCTGCAAAAGCAGGGCTTCACCACACCTCTGATATATTGAAATTATGTTTGGACTGGTTCATAATCATCAGTACTCTTAAAAGTCCCTTCAGTGTAAATAAAAAGCAAATCACAGACTTGCCCCTTGGGGCCTCCCCACCCACTTCTCTTCATCTGTCAAACATGCATAATGGAAAAACGATGTTGCCCTGGCCTCAGGCCAGAATAAACAATCTGGAAATACTGTGTAAACCCAGCTGCTCTGGCAAAGGACAGAGGCCTCACTTTATGACCTCTGAGATGGTTAACCTTATGCAAAGTAACCCAGCCTCACCGCTGATTTGCAGTGTATTTTGATGCTGAGTGGGCGTTAGCACTGTGTTTCCCAATCAAAATGAATGCACACCATGCACTGACCAGAGGTCTCTCCCCCAACAAAATCTGGACTTGTTTCAACCTGGTTCAGCAGAGATCATGTGCGAGAAATGCATACAAGTTTCATAGCTGTCAAAAAGAGGTGAAATTTTACCACTGAAAAGAAAAAGCATCATCCAAAGACAGGCTCTTCAGCTTCAGAGGAGCTGAGGGCGATAAACCCATAGGCCCCGCTGTTTTAACAAATGCTCTATCTAAATGAAAGTGTGGTTTACTAATCCCAGCAGAATTTTCCAGAACACATGGAGGAATGGGCACACTTTCTCTGCTGATAGGTATGGGGAAAGTGATGGTCAAGTATGGAGCATCTGACGGTGGGAGAGAAAGCATCAGTGCACGTTCTTTGGGGTCAGCAAACGATTGCAGCAACTGCAGAGCCCTGCACTGTGCTAGCTGTTCCTGGAACCGTGTGAACACGATGCTTGTCACAGATAGAGTAAACTCATTTCCTGAATTCTGCAGGGAGGCCACACAGTTCAAACACATGAAATACAACTGCAGGGCAGCTGGCCCCCTGCAGCTGCTGGCAACGGAAATGAATGTGTGTCACTGTGGCTCACAGTGATGTGCACGGTTGACAGGGCCAGTGTTTGATGTGCTACTCGGATGATCGATGGCATGTTAAGATCAGCTTCTTGGAGGTATGGCAATTAAGGGAGGCAAGAACAAAAAGCACTTCATGACTGCCTCCTTGCTTAGGGTTGGTAAAGTAAACAGAAGGAAAAACTTTTTTTGGTCTTCTTTTCAGATCTGGAAGTATAAATAACTAAAAATAATTTAAGATGACTTTGAGTTTCAAAAGAACCTTCTCTCTATGTATGCAGACAAGTGAAAGTTACATGATTTACTTTTTAAAAAAGCCTGAAACTGTTAGGTTCCTTTAATGAAAGAGAATGAAGGCTTTCTAACACCCCTGACTTTGCATTGATTTTTGGAAGCAGGAGCACCATAAAAAGAAAAAGGATGAAAAGTACTTGGTCTATGTGGAGTAGGTCACCGATAGCCATAGACACCAGGGTACTGGTCCCTTTGGGATAGAATTCAGCCAGCAACCAGCCTGCTTCATGTTCAGAATCACTGCATAGATGAGTCCTAGCTCCATCAAATCTGGAGGTGAGGATGGTCCACTGATGGGGTCTCCCCATTATGGCCTATGTGAGTCAACTCCACACTCATTCATAGGACCTGCCAAAATTGCTTAGGAGGCAGTGGTGGTGGTGGTGATTCTTGCCTGGGCTCCATTTGGTCATTCATCAGTGCTGTACTAAGTGCAAAGCATGATTCCAGGGAGTGGGAGAATTTCTGCAATCCAAAAACTCAGGAGGAGTAAACAGTACAATGAGAAACAAACACAATCCTTCCAGTAACTCCCTGGCCTACCTGGGAATCTCAGCTTCAATGGAGATGGGAAGGGGCTCACTCCAGGCAGAGCATCAGAGGAAGGACAAGAAGGGGAGCCATCCAGGGGTGGCACTGATCACTGCAGATATCTATCTTTTGTAGGGACCAGGTGAATACCTTGATGGACAAAGTTCACAGCAGCGAATCATGGGTGGAGCTTGAAGAGGCTGAGCCAGGGGTCTGTGGGTCTGTCGTGTGGATGACTGCCCACTCCAGCTGTGCTGATGTAGCAGCCTTCTGCCACACACCAAAATCCTGAAGCTCAGAACTAAGTGTGTTGGGGTGGGAAGAGGTTACCGAGCCTGTCTTCCTGGCCCACACTCACTTGTCCCGAAAGAGCAACCTTGGACCACCTTAGTGATCACCTAATTGGGTGGCTTTCATAACTGGCTTTCTCTCCCAAATCATCAAGAAGCTGGTAATTTACTTGAAAGTATATACTCCTCTAAACATATAAACATGCTTTCCTCAGTATGGCCCTGATGGTCAAAATATTGCTTTGGGTTTGGGAATGAAGATGGAAAAGGTTTCTTTTCACAGCAACAATGGAACAAAACATATCTATTTACCACAGCTTTATCCATAAATGTATTTTTTGGTTGGAAATACATTTTTAAATTGAAAATCATTATTGAAAAAATATGTGTTTGTACTTTTGTTACTTGATTTGGAATCAAACTACACCAAGAAAAGAATCTGAGACAGATGGAGACATCCTGAAGAAACAGACAGCTTACATAACAAAGATCAAGAGAAACACGAAGCGAACAGTTTTGTCCAAAATCCCTTGACACTTGACAGTTCCCAAGTGCTAATTTTGTTTTATGTAGTGGGTTCCATTACTTCTCATACTCTACGTGGCATTAAGAGGTCTAGGTCTCCCCTTGCCACCCATCTATTTCCTTCCATAGGTGTGAGGCCGTCTCTAAGATAAGTGGCAAATTTCAATACTCAGTGGAGAATTTTCTTCATAGTGTTGCTATGGTCTTCAATTTTCCCAGCTCTAAGATACTGTTTACTTTCTTTGGTCAGAGATCCAGAAATTTATGCAATGTGATTTTCCTAAATTTTAAGGTATTTACTTTAATGTCATATGAAAGGAAATCCATCACCTACCTCACTAACGTCTCAAAATGCACAAGGGTCCTTTGAAAATCTTGTATCTACTAACTGTGAGAAGACAAAGTATGAACAGCAGTACATTTGATACGGGAGAATGGCTGCTTGTAAAACACTTAGTGCTCAAGAAATTCTTAGTAAATTACACTATGTGATGGCTCCAATCACAGGAATGAAATATTTCCCCATCTGTGGAATCTATATGACTGTATTCTGTATTCATACAGAATTTAGTAATGTTAGTTCTTACAGATAACCCTAAATGTATTTTCTTTCTTTTCTTTTTCTTTTTTAATGTTCTGGTGATTCAGCATAGGGAATATTGAGCTGCATCCTCAGCGTTTTTTTTTTTTCTTCATTTTATTTGAGAAAAAAAAAATCCTCTAAGCAGTCCAGGATGACCTTGAACTTGTAATCTTCCTGCCTCAGCCTCTAAGTAGTTGGGTTTGTAGGTGTGTACCACCGTGCCAGACTCTAAATGTATTTTTTAAAAATAGAATGTAGTCTATTGTATTCTTTGTTTTGTTTTAACAATCTATCACAATCATCAGCTTTGATGAGTCACCCAATGGTGAGTTCAAAGAGTCAGCAAACTGGATGGTCTCTCTGGAATGTTAAACGTGGTGAAATTTTGATAACCCTTTAAGGGCTTGAATGAAGTAGCTGTTTATGGAGGTGAAACGTGTAGATAAGTGAGATATTTAACCTCCTGCCCAGGAATTAAAAAATTAGGCTAATGAGAGGTGCTACTCAAAATAACCATTCCTGTCAGGAAAGTGTGAAATGAAATCCCAAGGATGCTGTCAATATTACTGGGAGAGTCTGCAATATTACTTTCAAATTAAATATACTTTATCTGGGCAACATGTAGTACTCTGGTAGTACCAGGTCTTGGAGATGTAAGTGAACAGCCCTGTCTCCTCTTCTGTCTCTCTCTGTTAAATATCAGATTTGCTGCTGGATGCTTTATAAGACAGTAGGTGTATTTAGAAAGGATATTAGAGTTTTCTTCTAATGAGAAAAAATAAGTTTTTCATTCTCCTGACATATAGACACTGACATGTGTTAGGTGTTAGGTCAATTCAAAGCATACTTTAAGCAGAACCCTAAGAAAGGATGAGATGAGAGTACAATCTTTCCTTTTATATGGGAAGGCCACTAACTTAAGGGAAGTTTTAAATTGACAAATGAATGCACATAGATGCAAGGACCATCTGAGGGGAAAATGCCTGGGTGCTATAGCTACCACTTTAAATGCAGTGATAAATGTTTGCTATTCATATATTCAAATATTTACATACTATAAACATGCTACAGACAGTAAATTTGCAAAGCAATATGGAAAACAAGAATTTTTTTGCTATATATTTTTGAAAAGGTTGGTTGCAGTATAAATTTGTATTTGTACCTGGAAATTTCTTCTAATGAGAAAAAATGTTTTTCATTCTTCTGACATATAGATATTGACATGTGTTGGTGTTAGGTCAACAGCAGGCTACAAATTAAGGCCATTGGAGAGGATTTCTTAAACAGAACTTCCATGACCAAGGTTAAGAGAAGCTGCAGAAGTTTGATATTTGTGGAAAGGAAAAAAAAAATATTGTAGTCAGACTTTTGAAATTGTACTACTATATACTACCTTCCTCTTAGATAAGACGGGAGACTTAAAAGCAACAACCTACCACTGCTGGAAAGACTATGTTGCAGACTGGAAGCAGCCAAGAAGAAGGTATTAATTTTCCAAAAAGTGCTAATGATAATGGGTATATTTATGCTTCATCAGGACTGGTTCATTTTAAGAATTGCTTTAGAGATAGGTGGGGAAGGGGGCAGAAGGAAAGGATGAAAGGAATGATGTTCAAGGCATTCTTTAAAAATCTGTTCAAAGGATGGAAAATCAAAGATGTCTAAAGGAGAAAAGTCAACAAGTGGAAAATCGATAACCTATTACATTTTAGTTTTACTGGGGCATGAAATGTAATTTCATGATGTTCTAAAAACAACAATTTAACTGCATAAAGCTGAATAAGTGAGTTGGCATTCCATGCCATACTTTTATCTCATTTTGATATAATAGAAACTAGTTTGTTAGGTCACAGTCCTCTTTTTCAAATCATGCACAGTTAAAGAAATATTTTAAAAATTCTAATTGCTCTTATATCCTAGAAAAACCATACACAGACATGCTGGTTGATTTATGACTTTCTGGTAACCTGTACTCCCAAATGGCTTTTACCAAGTGATTTATTTACTTGGTCTCTGTTGAGCTAACCTCCTGGCCAGACTGTCTGCAATCCTTACAACCCAAAGTGTAAGGAACTGAACTCCCCCACTAATACATCTCTAGAATTTCCATGAGAGCTGTGGGTTCTTATGCAGATACGCTGGAGCCCAGGGTTCAGTTTTAAAATGTCTCTTTCATGCCATTTATCTTTGGAGAGCAGAGAAAATAATTGACAGTTTCCGATACACTGAATAATATAGCGAACTTCTAAGCCTTTGCTAGCTACATGGTGCTGCCTCCTCTGTCTCTGGTCTTCACTGTCCACTTTCCTCTCCCAGATTAGAAAACTAATCTATGAAATGTCACCTAAAACAGCAGAGTTCTTTATAACACTTGTATGAAGTCCTTAACTTTCCCAAAAGTATTAGTGTAACCCCTCTGTCTCTAACATGTGAGATGCACACAGTATCTGGAATTCCTGCAGACTGTCACAACGGTGCTAGCGTGTGTGAGACCTCGTTTAGGAATGAGCTCAAGATGATGTAGCTAAACATGCTACCAGGAATGAGCATGGCCTCCTTGTGAACTTTCACACTATTTCTACCAAAAAGATGAAATTCTTATTTAATGCTATCTTAATCAATCAACCATTTTTTGAGTTTTATAGGTGACAATAAAATGAAGGCTCAACTTCTTGACTGGAAGTGTAGGTGAGTGAAAGTTCTTTGGCTCTTCTTTGGTTAGATTCCATCCTTCCTTTCTGAGTATTTTGCAAAATTTCTAGAGCATAACAAACTTCTACTTTCAAATTCCTTATATTGGTAGCCTGTGGGATTGAGCACAGGGTCGTCACACTGAGCCTAGCTATTTTTTTCTTTTCTTTTTCTTTTCTTTCTTTTCTTTTTTTTTTTTTTTTTTTTTTTTTTTTTTTTTTTTTTCTTTTTTTTTTTTTTTTTTTTTTTTTTTTTTTTTTTTTTTTTTTTTTTTTTTTTTTTTTTTTTTTTTTTTTTTTTTTTTTTTTTTTTTTTTTTTTTTTTTTTTTTTTTTTTTTTTTTTTTTTTTTTTTTTTTTTTTTTTTTTTTGAGACTGGGTTTTGCTAAGTCATTAAGTTACCCAGGTGGGGCTTGAATTTGTTGTGATCCTCCTGCCTCAGCCTCCCAGAGTGCTGAGGTTATAGGTATGTGACACCATGCCCAGCTTCTTTCATTTCTACCAAGTCCAAAGCGGCAGGGAGGGTTTTGTTGGGCATGGTGAGGATGAAGTGAGAATACGGCAGACTCTTTGCTGCTTTCAGATTTGGCTGGTGCCCTGGTCAGGGTGACAGATGGTAGGTAGCTTGAGAACTACCACTCCTCCTCTAACAAGTGCATGATGGGTATTTCTCAGTGGTCATAGCCAGGCTCAGCCTGACGACATTTGTGTCAGCATTTTTGGCTGCCATTTCCAACCATCCAGAATGACAACTTTTGAACTTCTTGGTTGCAAGAATGCTTGAAGGATGTTAAAACATTATGCCTCTGTGCATTTCTTGAAATATTTAGATCCCAATTTTTTGACATGTTAGTTGCAACATAATTCCTTACACGTAGAATGTGTATAAGGGAATTAGTTTTCAGTTTCACATAATACTATTAGTTTACTCTTCATTGAATAAGTACATGAATAAGTATTTTTTTCTAATCTTTGTTACACATGATGAAATCAGTTGGCTTTCACTGTATAATGTCTGATAAAGAACATGCATCTCTATAACTGTTGTGGAAAAGCCTGATGACATGTGAGCTTGATTTAACAGACACAAAGATGAACACTGCAGATACTAAGAGTGCTAGAATGTTAAGGGGGAAGATATGACATTCAATATCAGTATGAAAAGTTTTCCAGGTTATTGATATCTATAGATTTTATTCATATCACCTTAATAATATTCATGAGTACAGAAGCATTGTGTGAAAAAATTTGAAAGTCAACAATTCTTTTTAACAGATTAAGAAAAATCAAATTATTACTAAATTGATTTTACTAGTTGATAACTATATTTATTTCTGGTAGATTATATATTTCAACAGACAAATTTAAAAATAAATGTTATTGAATGTTAATTCAGTGTAAATCTAACAGTGAACAGATCATAGAGTAGTTTTTCTATCTAAACAACTAGAATAATGACAAAATACTAAAAAGCATTAATTATTATTTTATTATTGTTTTATAAGATAAACCATGTACTGTAAGAATTTTTAAGACTCCAACAGATATTTGTAGCATTTGATACAAATGTTGTCAGGCTGGACCTGTATGTAGAGTGCAATGTGCTTATTTTGCTATTTTAGAAAAGCCAGGACCTAAAGGATTCACTGCTGAATTTTACAAGAACTCTAGAGAGGAACTAATGCCAATACTTCTTAAATTTTTCTGTGAAACTGAAAAGGAAGGAATGCTGCCAACTCATTCCTTGAAGCCAGTATTACCCTGATAGCAAAACTGGACAAAGACTCAAAACAAAAAACAAAAAACAAAACACAAAAAAACACCATAGACCAATTTCTTTAATGAGCATAGATGCCAAAATCCTCAGTAAGATGCTTAAAACAGAATGTAACAAATTATTAAAAAGATCATATATCATGGTCAAGTCAGCTGTATCCCAGGGATACAAGGATGGTTCAACATACACAAATTAATAAATTCAATAATTCAGTAATTCATCACATAAACAGAAGCAAGGATAAAAGTCACATGGTCATCTCCACAGATGCAGAAAAAAATCCTTGACAAAATCCAACATCCATTCATGATAAAAACCTTGTTGAAAATAGATATAGAAGGACCTTACCTCAAACTGATAGAAGCCATTTATGACAAACACACTGCCAACATCACACTAAATGGGGAAAAACTAAAAGCTTTCCTTCTAAAGTCAGAAACAAAATAAAGATGTTCACTCTAACCACTTCTTTTTCAGTGTGGTACTTGATTATTTAGCTAGATTAATCAGGCCTGAGAAAGACAAATAGGAAAGGAAGAAGGCAAAGTATTCTTATTCACAGATGATAGGATCTTTTACATAGAAGATCCAAAAAACTCCATAAGATTCTCAGAAGAAATAAATTCAGCAAAGTGGCAGGAAATAGTAACATACAAAAATCAATAATGATCCTGTACAATAACAATGAACTCACCAAAAAGAAAGCAGGAAAGCAATCTCATTCATAGTAGCTTCAACAACAACAACAACTACAACAACAGCAGCAACAAAATTAAATCTCTAGGAAATGAAGCACTATAGTGCTCTGAAAAAAGATTGAAGAGGACATTAGAAAATGGAAAGCTATCGCCTGCTCCTGGGAGAACGAATATTGGCAAAATGACCATATTACTAAAAATGAGATTTAGATTTAATGCAATTCAAATCAAAATACCAGCAATATTCTTCACAGAAAAAAAAAACACTCCTAAAATTGATATGGAACCAGAAGAGATCCAGAATAGCCAAAGAAATCCTAAACAATGGGAGCAAAGTAAGAGGCATTACAATCCCAGATTTCAAGTTATATTACAAATCTACAGTAATAAAAACAGCATGGTACAGGCACAAAAAATAGACATGCTGATTAAAGGGATAGAATTTAGGATGCACAAACAACCCCATGCATATTCAGCCATCTAGTATTTGACAAAGGGGCCAAAAATATATGCTGGAGAAAAACAGCCTCTTTAACAAATGGAACTGGAAAAATTGGTTATCCATGCACAGAAGAATGAATCTAGACTCATATTTCTCACCCCACACTAACTGCAAATCATACTGGATTAAAAGCCTAGATATAAAAGCTGAATCTCCTGGAAGACAAGAAAGGTAAAACTCTTGAAGAGTTAGGCAAAGACAAGGACTTTCTGAGCACAACCCCAATTGCACAAGAAACAATACCAACAATCAACAAATAAAATCATACCATATTTTAAAAAGCTCCTGCACAGCAAAGGAAGTCCAGTGACCGAGTCAAAGTCTCCTAGGTCTGAGTTTGAGTGCTGCCTCTTCCCACCACCAGCTCAGTGACCTATGGATGTTGTGAATCTTCTCCAAGTTGGTAGTTTCTTATTGGTAAAATTATCCCAATTATAGTTACCTCATAATTATAGTATCTACCTCATTATGATTAAATAAAATATACACCTAAAGCGTTCAACAAAGTTCTGGGAAACAGTAAGTTTCCAGTGAGTGTGAAAATTGTCAAAATGGAGTTGCTTGCATTAATTCTAATAGAAATAATTACAGAAAGAATAAACGTAAGAGGTTACTGAGGCAAGGGTTCTCATGCACGGTTGCTGACAATAACTATCACAACTATCACTAGGACCAAATTTTGCCCAAACACTATCGCCACTGCAACCCTATCCAAAAATACTCCTGCAAAGACATCTGCCTAGCATCTGTCTGTTCATTCTCAGGCTGGTGCCACCTTTGTTATTAGTCCTGTGGCCAAGGCTTGTTGCTTCAAAATATCTTATGTAATCCTCCTCATTTTTGCCTTTAAAAATTTCTTACTGCAAGCCCTTTGAATACACTCACAGTTTACTATGGCACATGTGCTCCTATTGCAGTGTTCTGCTGTCTTCAAATAAACATTATTCTTGAAGAATCACTTTGATTGTTAATTAGGTTGCCACTATAATATAAAAATATTATCATTACCATTCTCAAAATGTTGTCTTGAAACATCAGTATTCTGCAACTAAATCAGGAAAATGCTAATCTTTCCAAATGAAATAGAAGAATTTAAATTTAAATGAAAATTAGTGGGTAAGAGATATATCACAGAATTACTGTACCAAGACTTCTAGATATGCTGGTCTTTCAAAATTCTCTGAACTGGCAATTTAGTGAAAGTAAAAATTCATAACCTATACAATATTCATGAACATTTCTAGATAAACGTGATCCAGGTACATATTCATTAGCTTTACAACCTATATTTGATTCTATGAATCAAATGTCAAAAATACAGTTTAGATGTTTCATATTTTTTTCTCTCCTTAAAGTTCCATGTGGTAGAATTATCTCTTTTCTATCCATTTTATGTTTAGTTATGTCTTGTTTGTGTGGGCAAATAACAGTCTGTCAAAAAACAAAAACAAAAACAGAAAAACTTCATAACTACAACACCTCAAAGCCTTAAGAAAAGAAAGTTAAGTTTTGTAAGACCATTTCCACTGCCATCACTATAACAGAAGCATGTTTTAGGGCAGAGAGAAGGGCAAGGGAATGATACTAATGCAAAGGGCTCATCATGCCTCTGCTGAGATCAGGGATGGTAGCATTCAACCCTCTGCCCAGTTTGCTGGGCTATGTAATTTGGTCCAAACCAATTTACACTTGCTTCCTCATGGAATAACATGCTTTTGAACTAAGCAATAAAAACACAGAGGATCAATTTGATATTTCTAGTGAAAAGATTCAAAGATGCCCATGAATTGGTGTAATAAAAATCAGGTCCATTTGTAGCCCTTCACTTTTCTGTGCTGGCCTTCCCATTTTTTTTTTTTTTTTTTTGCTTTCTAGAATGTTCACCACCACTTGGTGGAGACCTGAGACATACAGAAGACCTGCCTGAATTTCTGTGCCTATGCTGCTAGGCTGTGTCTCTAGCAGGGCTACCTGTGTGGCTGTAGGCTGTTTTGGCATACTTTATTCCTGATTATGTGTGTTTTCCTATGAATATAGCTATGCAAGACCTACAGCTCCATGTGAAACTAAGACCTCACTGACAATCAAATGAGAAGTTCCCTAGCGTCCCACTTCCAGCTCATGGAAAGCATACTCCACATGGAGGCTTTAAGTCTGTGCTGGCCTGTGCTCCTCCCTGCTAGTGCCAGTCTCCAATCCCATCATCTTTCCCTGGGCTGCCTGAGACTTCTGTCTCAGCCCCCAGCCTGGCCAGGCTAAGCCACCTGCATAGCTGTTGCCCTGGCTCTGGCTTCTTAAATAGCCTTGGCATTCGGGTCTTTACAAATTCTCTAAACAGAGTGGAAAAGAATTGGGAAGAATATTCAAGTGACCAAAGGTCACATCCTAGTCCAAATCAAATGGGAACAAAGACATGCCATTTCACCTCAGCATTCCATTTTTTCACAGTTCCCCAGTTTCTATATTCTTGTAAAATTAATCATTTATTTTATAAAAATTCAGAATGAACTTACATTTACCAGAGTTATGGCTAATACATATCCAAAGAAAAATGGGCAGCTTTATTTTTGTCACTTAATTTTGAAAAAAACTTAAAAAAATATATACTTTATTAAAAAAATATCAACAAAGCCTGAATTTCACTACTAAATCATGCTGGTGTTTACCTCTCGGAAAGGATCCTCATCAGTCACCAGGAAAGGAAAATAGGCAAATGTCATTTTAACATTCCTTCAGGATTGTGCTATGGAATGTGAGGGAGGTGGAGCAATATTTGGACTGTCCACACCTATACAACCCAATAAATCAATGACCTCTAGATATCATAGCATGAAGACTTTATTAGGTGCCATCTGTAATCACTCAATTAAAAACAAATAAAAGATGCATAGTTAAGCCTCAGTCCCTGACATGAATATAGCTGCACTGCTCACATCTGGTTAGGCTAAGCCACGATCCTAGCATTAATCTCACTACTGCAGTGGCTCCAAAGGAGGAGAGTGTGTTAACTGTTGCAGAATTCAGGTAATTTGTTATTAGGTTAAGGACAAGTTATATTGCAATGGAAAGGATCTGTAAGTACTTTCATGTAATTAAACCATTCTGCATATCTGCATCATTGCCCCAAATGGCTAAGAATTCAGTCATGAGAAGCCAATCCATCTTTACAGCAAGATAAAAGTGGTGAGCTTATTAAAGAACCAAGTACGGAGTTATAGAGTTTTAGTACTTTAGGGCTAGAAATCTACATATATTTTATAGCTCTTACATGTACCCAGAAAGAGTGTGTGTGTGTGTGTGTGTGTGTGTGTGTGTGTGTGTGCATGCATGTGTGTGTTATGTGCCTCACAGAAGATTTTTAAAGAATTGGCTAGAATTTGGAAAGGTAATTGACATCCAAAGGATGTCAGTAACTTGCTGAAGAGAGGTCAAAATCTTTAGAGAGAGCAGCTGGTAATGTGACAAGTAGTTGAACCCAAGACTGCATCTTTATAAATCTGTGCTGCCCCTTAGGGAGTGGTGGTCTTTAGCTCTCCTTTCTGGGTCAGTGTTGTCACAAATGCCGAGATTTACATGAAGGAGAGAAGGGACACAAGTTTTGTGTGATCCAAGGGCTCTCCTCTGCTTCCATGTAACTTTAATTTTATATTTAATTTTTCTGACCTTAATACTTCTTTTCTAAAATTTAAAATTCTACATGCTTACTATATAATACTGGGAAACTGAGAAAACCACTAGCATTCCTACCACCCAGAGATATGACTAATGCCATGAACATTTTGAGATATGTCAATTTAATCATCTCCCTGCACTGATAGATTTTCCAATAAAATTGGCATACTGTTGTGAATACTATTTGCTCCTCCTACCTTTCTCACTTTATGCTGGGTCATATTTTGTGTAATCACTCATGCCATTAAATGTTTTTGACAGCACAATTCCGCAAGTTTAGTTGTGCTATATTTTTCACATTAATGAATCAAAATTTAGGTAGACATTCTCCTATTTTTAAACAGTTAAGCCCATTTTTCATTTGTAATTGCAAACTATATTAAGAACATCATTATTACAGTTTTTATGCACCTGCTAGATTTTTTTTTGGATTGGAATGGGTCGCAGTCCACAGACATTTTTTCCTCTTCAAGAAATCAAGGAAAAGTTTACATTTAATAACCACATCTATTTAAAGTACAACATTTGATGAGTTTTAATGGCTACACATACCTATGCAACCACTGCCACAATGAAGATACTGGATTTTTCATCAGTCTTCCAGTTGTGGACATTTTGAAGGTTTTTAATATGTACTATTAAATTACTCTTAATGTATACCATTAAAGTACTGCTTCATCTAGGCTGTACAAATTGTCCTCCCCTCCAGCAGGCTCCTGAAGTGGAATTTCTCTGCATTCTCCCCATCAGGGGCTAGTTGTCTACATAACAGAAAATAATAATTTAATAGAAAATGTGGTCAAGTTTTAAAGCACCTTTCTGCTATGGTTTAAGTCTTGAGTGGCCTCTGAAGGCCTGGGGGTTAGTTGGTTGGTCTCCGGCTTAGTGCTAGTGGGACGTAGTAGAAACCTTAAGAGGTGGGGTCTACTGGGAGGTCTTTGGGTCACCGGAGGCATGCCCTGGAAAAGGACTATGGGTTGCTGGTCTCTTCCTCTCTCTTTTACTTCCTGGTTACAAGGTGAACCCAGTCTGCTTTGCCACATTTTTCTGCCATGATGTGTTGTCCTGTCCATCAGAGGCCTAAAATCAAGGGCCCATCTGATCATGGGTTGAAATTTCTAAAACTATAAGCCAGAATAAACCTTTTCACTTTGTAAATTGATATCTCAAGTATTTGCTATAGTAATGGAAAGCTAACCAACAATTTCTTCATTATTGAGGCTGGGCTGTGTGATCCAAGGGCTCTCCTCTGCTTCCATGTGACTTTATATTTAATTTTCCTGAGCTTAATACTTCTTTTCCAAAAATTTTCTCCTTTTGTTTTGTGTTAGTGGTTTTCTGGTGTGTTTAGAAAAAACTCTTCATATGCTAATAATACAATATTAACCATATGATATCACTGTTGCAAATATATTTGTCAACTTATGTATATTTTTAACATGCTTAAAGTTTTATATATCTATATAGTATATATCCGTACTTTTGCACTTTTTTTTTATTGTATTTGTTTTGTAAATCTGTAGCAAAACCCTATCATCACAAAAAATGATCACTTACACTTTCCTTTCATGTTTTCATAAAAATATCTAACTCTGTAGACATCTGGAATTTATTAAGGTTCATTGCATAAGGTGAAACTATATTTTTCCCTACCCATTCAGCTGACTAGTTTTTCTTACTTATTTCCTCCTTTAATGAGTTTCACCTTATTGTGCACCACCTTTGTACCACTGTCTCTTTCTATTCCATTGACCACCTCATCTTGTGCTTTTGAACCATTATTCTCAATTCAGGAGCATTCTTGTATTTTAGAATCTACTAAATGATGTTTTAAAAAAGTCTTGTATTTTAGAATCTACTAAATGACTTTTTAAAAAATGAAACAAGGAGAAATTTCTCATTTCATTTTTTAAAAAGTCATTGACCATCTCACATGTTTATTTTTCCAGATATACCTGATAATCATTTTAAGTCATAAATATTTAAATCATATGCCAATTTGCAAATATAGCATTTTTGTAATGTTCTATGTTCTCATGCATGAATATGGATTGTCCTCTTGGTTTGCATTTCTGAGGTGATGGTAGTGCCAGGGCTAGTATTGCTGATGAAAAATTGTGAGCTTATTTAAAGCATGCTGCTAAAACATGGCCAGGTTATGACACAGCACCAAAGATTAGATTTCAGAAAGCCAAGAGGACTTTTAAATTTGAAATGCTCCATAAATGATTACAAAAACATTCTCCTGACTCTAATGAAACTTAGTGTAAAAATTCTAGTTCTAGAACTTAAAAAAATAAAGTTTATAATCATAGCACAATTCTACACATAGTCCTTAAGTCAATGTTAATTTGGCATTAACAGCTACTAGTAAAATATGTTTAAGTATTAAGCATCATTTTTCTCTCATTGGCTTACTTGCTCCATTTCACAGATGTGTTGAAACAAAGTCTGGCTTCAATTTGCATCTGTGATGGGGTGTGTATGTATTTTTACTCTTGGTTTATATTAAAAATAAACTAGAGCAAGTGGGAATGTGCCACAGGATGTGGCCCAACAACTCATTGTAACCTCAACATTTGCATTAGAAAACAACTTTAACTATGGGCTTCAACTGCGATCTTTCAAAATAGTGTAGAAATAAAATAATTCCGTTTTACCTCCACAAACCAAGACACATCCAAGAAGTCAAGCCTGCCCAGCTCAGCAGGCACTAAATGGGCAACTCCATGACCACCAGACAAGCTGAAGCCAGCGGAGACTTCATGCCACACACCACTGTGAATCACGCCAGGGAATACTCTTAACTCGCTCTATGACAAATAGACCTTGGAACAGTTGTGTTGTTCTGTCCTTCGAAACGCAAATACTGAACTAACAAGTACTTGTTGAAAACCTTGCCCTACCAGAGACTGAAAATAAAGAATCAAGGGAGATGATGGGGAAGTTGTCTTGGAAAGTATCTTTTTGTGTGAGTATATCATATCCATTAATTCTCTGGACAGTCTCTGTGAGATCACTGTCCTATTTTTTCTGTTGAGGAAACTGAAGCTCAGAGACATTAAGGAAATTGCTCAAAGTTAAACAGCTGGTAAAAATTTGAGCTGGGATCCAAATCCAAGTCCACTGCCTCCAAAACCCATGACCGATCACTGTACTATACTGTTTTCCTATCTCAGGAGACAGGAAGAAAATTGCACTAACAGAAAAAGCCTATGTGAGAGTAGCTTTTAGTCTCCCATGGTAATAGACTATCAAGGACAAGGTGAAGTGAATCACAGTCCCGGAGGATCAGTTGACTCCTTGGCCTGCTGAAGCACAGCCCTAGCCCTCGTCCCTAGACTGGCTCTGGGACCAACCTTAACACAGACCTGCGTAACTCACATTCCCAACAGAAGCCTCAGAACCTACTTTTGTTAAACTTCTGGCTTAAGGCCGAAGCCATTCTTGTTTACCAGTAGATTTTGTCCCCTAACTTAGTCTCCAGGCTCCATTAATTGAGTTGCAGTGATGTATTACAGACAATATATAAGTTCACTGAAGTGTGTGAGTTTAAGAGCAAAATCTCTTTCAAATTTTCTATGCACATTTCTTCACCATTGCCTGAAGAATCAAGAGTTGTTGACAGACACATGCCTGGCACCCAGAAACCTGGCATCTGTTCTCTCTATGGTGATCTGGGAAAGTTTCCAGAATGTTCCCAAGACAATTTTTGGAGGATGGTTCTTTTTAGGTATAATTGAAAGGACTTCAAGATTCCAAACATGGGTAACTGGCAAAATGGTAGGGCTGGAATCTATATCTCTTTAAATAAATAAATAATGAAATCCTATAAAGGTAATAAAAGAAGAGAGAAAATTAGAAGGGGACTTCCTTGCTCCTGAGACCCCATTACTTTCTCTTGGAGGTTTGTGCCAGCTTTCAAGCTCAGTCTCTTAGCTCAGTAGAGAGTTGTTCAATGTGTGGACGGTGACATGGTGCTAGAAGCACATGAGGCTTTCTGGGGACTGCTTGTCCAGGTCTTGGCAAGAGAATCAGCTTGGAAGCCATTGTCCCCAGAGACCCTCCTGGTACCAACAAGTGTTTTCTGATGACTGCTGTCTTCTTTTGACCTTCCTGTTGCTCAAAAGTGATTTGCTACACAAAACTGAGTCTGTTGACCAAATACATTTTCCTTCCCCTTATTTCTTTGGAACATTTCATCTTCAGTAAAAATGAAATCTACTTTAAAAATAAAGGAAAACTGATGGGACAACAAGGGGCACAGGTGCAGCTCTCCAAAGTAAACAGTGTCATGAGAAATGAGGAGTTTCAAATGGATAGGTTTTTGAGCCCCAGCTAGCTGGTGATATCCCACAGCAGCTAGAAAAGCCTGTCCACACACCCACTGTGTTCAGAGCTCCTATCCTGGGGCTCAATCTCAGAATTCCTAAATCTCTCTGAATCTGAAAAGAGTACTAGATTGTAAAAACAGTGCTATGATAGGTACACTCCTAACAGCAAGTGTACTTATCAACTTACAGAATTTAGCACACAACTGAGACACTGATTATTAGGGCAACGTGTACTTACTATGGAATAAAATACTTTTCAATCTTATAAAACAAAACAAAACATTAAGACTTTGATGCTGGCATATGGACTTCTTTGTTTTGGGTGAATTGCTTTTCACAAGTGTTTCCTGTCCCAGATTAATCTGATATCCAAAGCACGTATTACTGGAAGAGGTTTTGTCTATTTGTGCCCAAAATATTAGACTACTGAGGACATTAATAAGCAAACTTGAAAATGACTTGGATCTTTTTAAGGAACTCTCCAGATGTGTTACCGCCTTTCAGCTGGGCCCAGCATTCTTGTCTCTGGTGGTATTAAGCTGGAACCACAGACACATAGCACCCACCACTTCACCAATAAATCCCATGGTTGAGTGAGACATAGATGGCACCAGTCATATTTAATAATAAGCTTGACCTATGGATGTGGATGTCTGAGGAACATTCCTACTGACCCTCATCACCTTTGAAAAGCAAAATGTAAAACTGTAGAAAACCACAGATGTAGAAACCATCAATTCGGATCAAGTTGTTCAGATCATCCTTTGGATGCTAAATTTGTCCAATGATACGAGGGAAAAAAGAAAGTGGGAGAGAGTGGAAACTATAACTCCAATATCATCATGAGGCCACACATAAGCAACAGCATGTCAACACAAGTCAGGTACTGATAAGAGAATTTTTTTTTGGAAATGGAAAAACATTAACATTTTAAAAGAATACACTAATATTTCTTGAGGATTAGGAGCTAGTAGGAATCCCAGGCCGAACAGAGGGAACTGTTTAGCAGAACCTTCATGAAATCGATTTAAGTTTTACGAGGAATTAAGTTACAGTTTTTGACTCTGGACCATTAAAACCAACCATTCTGCCAAAAATGTATTTGAGATTTAACATTTTCTTTTGGAAAAACAGCTTAAAAGTGACGTACACTAGTCACTAAAGGCTGTGAAACTCTATTTTAACAATATGATGGGGGCCTACTTTCAACCAAAGCAAAGTTAATAATAACATGGTCTAAGATCAAGACTAATAGCACATGTGGTTCAGTATCTACTTATAGACACTCTGGGAGTTGTGTGGTCTTTCATGATAGCCACTGGGGCTGATTCTGAGTTGGTGAAAGTAAGCTAATCTTCCATGGTCAATGCCAGGAACCAACTCATATGCCCTATTATACTTAGGCAAACAATATTCTATGCTATAATGTGGAAATCTAGAAGTACAGCAGAGCCAAAACTCACCCTGAACAAATACAAAACTTCACCATTTGGAGTGTGAGCTCTATATTACGGCTCTAAGAAGATGGCCAGCCTCCGTCCATCAGCCTAGTTCTTCTGATTGAGAGCCAGCTCAAGACTCATCCTGGTCCTTCTCAGTCTGATCACACCTCTTGGAGGGAAGGCTCATACCCAGGAGGCTCACTTTCCTGGGCCATGCTGTTGGAGAGCAGCATCTCCAGAGAACAATCCTCTGGAAGGCCATCCCGGGAGGCCTGCAGAGCTGCCTTACACAGACTGTGATGTTTTCCATTTGGGGCATTGGGGATGCCTGACCTAACCTGACAGTTCTTGGCTTCTGGGAATGGGGTGTGGGGAGAAGCAAGTACACAATTTTTCTCCCTATAAATTGGATGGTGATGGAACAATTTAAGTATTCCCTGAAAACTATGTGGTATTGTTCAGGTTAAGAACTCCCACTGTGGACAGGGCAAATAGTTCTGTAAACAGTGTAATTTGCTAAGAGGAGAAAAAAGGACTATTGAGAATCCACTTTCTTAGTAGCATGGTCCCAAGTTTGGCTGTCCACCATTAGTGATATTTTCCTTTGAAGTAAGATGTTACTGTTGAGGACTCTGTTAAACCACAGGTGGTCGTCTGGTGCAATGGCTACATCTGGGCCCAAATTCTGGAGTTATGTGGCTTAGGTTAAGCTACCGATTCCCCTAAGGTATCATCATATCCTGAGGCAGTCAAGAGTTCACTCTCTGCCCCAACTACTAATGTGATGAATGGAAGGGAAAACCAAATGTATAAAACACTGGACCTGCTTATCAGTGAACAGAAGCTCCTATCACCTCTCTGTATTTTTAGTGCATCGAATTTGGATGAATAAAGAAACATATTTTCTCCTAAAAGGTTTGTTCAAAATAATTATCAGCACACATATAATTAAAAGTACCTAAAATGACTTTTTATAAGAAATCCCATCATAAAACAATGTGTCATGTATCTCTGTAAACTTCAATTTCCTCACTGTAAAATGGGAATGAGAAAATCCCATGGCACTGGGTTGTTCTGAAGATTAAATTAAATAGTCCAACTAAAATACTTGTCATAGTACATGCATTCAGTATTAATCCAACAAATCTTTACTGTGTACCCACTGTGTACAGAGCAGTGATAGTATTACTATTATTATCATTGTTGTTAGAAATTCCCCTTGGGCAGGACGAATTGTGTTACTGTCATCTGTGAATACCTTTATCATTCTAGAATGACCTATTGGGATTCTGGGTGATGGACCATAGCTAAATTCTGGAGAAGGATGGTTCCAAGGGCTGTTAACATAGAAAGGGTGGTTTAGGGTATGGGAACACATTAGAGGGATAGAAGGGCATGGAGGTAGGCATGAAGAAGGGTATCTATGCAGAAGGACCAAGTAGGAGATGCAGAAGAAAACTTGACTTTCTCACACTGAAGGGTCCGATCTAGTTGTTTTCCATTTGTGGAAAGAGAATAAATAATAGACAAGTCATCAAAACCATGGCAAGAGCCTTTTACCACGACCACCAACAGTTACCAATATGCTCCTCATCACAGTCTTCGTGACTAAACTGAAGGCCTGGCGACCATCCACACCAGAAGCAGGGAGACCCTCCTGAAGATCATGGAGCACAGGCCATGGAACAAAAGGCAGGGGTGTCCCAGCTCCAGCTCCTCTCCTGGCCTTTGGGCCTTGGGAGTTGGTGAGCACTTGTTAGGCAGGCTGTCTGGATTTGCACTCCTATCCTGACACCTCAGCCCTTGGCCATCCTATAGCGCATCCAGCTGTGACTTTCTGGGTGAAGTTTAAGAGGAAGTTTTCTTTGTCCACAACTGCAACAGCTGGTTGAAGGCCCTCCTGGAGAGGCACACAGGAGGTTGGCAGTGGTCAGCAAGAGGCCTCAGGAAACAGGAAGTCGGTCATAGAGATGGAGACAAGTTTCAGGACTATTAAATGGGTCGCCATCCATAAAGCCCTCACATAGTGAGCACAATCTCAGTGTTTGTTAAATAAATGACCTAGCTGCCTCTTCCTTATGAAGTTTCCTTCCCAGGGCAAACAAGATTTAACATTTTGTGGTGAAACTATATGGTATACTACTAGAATAAAACTGGTCTCAGTAATCTATTTGAAAAGCTAACCTTGCTACAGCTATGGTGAGAGTGATTTGAAGTGGAAGAGCTCAGGTGTGTAAGGAAAAGGGAATGGTGGGAGATTCTTTTTCATGTCTACCCAGTCTTCAGATTGGAGGGCTGGAGGAACAGGACACTGGGACACCCCGGCAGACATTCCCACGTGTTTGTCCCAGACATATTCACCAAGTAGCTGGTGAAAATGTTGTGCTCCAAGTAGTTGGCTAATATGCTGTGCTCAAAACTTTGAGGAAGGGGTGTCAAAAGGAGAAAAGAATGGGAGGAGGAGCGCTAGCTCTGACTTTAGGTGAGTAGTGGTCTGAGGCAGGTGCTGTGGAGCCCAGAAAGGCACTGGCCATGGTCTTGGTCTACCAGAAGCCTCTGTGGAGCTACCTATTGAAACAGGTGATTTCCTTATTTCACACAAATAACTGAGGATGGAGCCCACCAGCAACTCAGAACGTAAGTCCTCAACAACAGTTTCATCTTGATTCCCCACTGCTCAACTGCCACCTTTCCTGGAACCCCCCTTTTTTTTCTGAACCCAAACATAGAAGCCATAGAGCATGGGGGAAAATGTACTACGTGTGCAGCCAGAGCCTGGCAGGCTGTGCCTCTCACCAGCTGTGTGTGGAACTTGAGGGTGAAGGGCTCAGACTGTTGCTGTTTTCTCCTTTGCAGAATATGTGTCTGTTAGGTGTATCTATGTCTATAAGAGTACAGGGCCTGGGCAGGGACAATGCTTGATACCTGTGGCATTCTTTGATACCCCCTTAATACAGTAAAGGCAGAGAACATGGAGAAGTCTAGAGGAGAAAATAAAACCAGCAGAATTCACAACCACAGTTGACAACTGATGTTTGGTGTTTCTTCATCCAATCTGTTCTACTCTGTGTGTGTGTGTTACATGCACATATAAATTTTGTATAATATAAACGTGATATTGTGTCTGATTTTTCATTGTATTTCAGAGTATTTTCCAATGTCATTAATGTTCTTCAAAATAAAACTTAAACGGCCTCATTGTATTTCATTGTATCACTGTAAAATCACTTACTTAACTTTCCTCAAATGTGAGACATCTCTTTTTTTTTTTTTTCCAATTCCTTCCTCCAGCAAAGAAAGGCAGCTAGAGGATAAGCTCATTTTTGAAACCAGAGGCTTTTTGTTCAAACCCAGACCCTTCTATGATGTGGAAAGCTCTTATTATCTCTGAGTACCCATTTCTTCACTTGGACATAAAGATGAGGAAGGCCTCTACCTGTCTACCTGTGTTAATTTCCTACTGCTGCCCTAACAAATCACCAAACATTAGATGGCTTAAAACAATAAAAATTATTTTTGCACAGTGCTGGAGACTAGGAGTCCAAAATCAATGTGGCAGCATGGCTGCCTTTCCATCTAAGGAAGAATCCTGCCCACCTCTTTCAGCTTCCAGTGGTTGCTGACAACTCTTGGTGTTCTTGGCTTATGGTAGTGTAATTCCAATACCTGCCACATCTTCAGATGACCTGCTTCCTGTGTCTTCCAATTCCTCTCTTCCTATAAGGACACTGATCATTAGGTTCACTCTGATCTATTATGACCTCTTTCAACTTGATTACCTCTGTAGATACCTTATTTCTAAAACAGAACCATGTTCATAGGTATTAAAGATTATATTTTGGGGAGACACAGTTCAACCTACAACACAATCTCATGAAGTTGTGAAGAAGTCAGTCAACTTCAGTCCCAGCTACTCTGCCCAGTATAAAGGTGCTATCCTAATGGAAATGGCCAGTTTTAAAGGTTTCAAATCCAAAAAGGAACCAATTTTAAGATGCTCTCTCATCTCTGAGTTTTAGTGTCTGTGACTGACATAGGGCTGCAAGCATTTGAGTTCTGGAGCCCAGAAAGCAAAACCGTATGTAAGAAGCATGGTGCCTCACATGCCCAAACACTGGAGGAGTGGTCTTGCCAGTTGGGTGGCCTTCTCACTGGGCAGTCCAAACCAGAAGGAAAATCAGCAGCAGTGCTTCTCAAATGAGCTCTAGTTCCCCCACCACAATCCATCACAGACTGATTTTTTTGTAAACTACAATAAAAACAAATTGTTACAAAAATGATCATGGCCATATCGAATTGCCATAAAAATTTCCAAACGCTTATTCTCAATTTCTGCCCTTATCTCGTCATGGGCTGGTAGTGAGCAGCTTGTGGGCTGGCACTGGTCCCTAGACCACACTTTGAGTCACAGTGCTTTGCCCTGGCTGGGGTCACCGCAGACACAAGGGCCCCACGGGGACATGCTCCCAGACAGGAACATTCTTCCTCCTGTGGCTCTGAGGAAGGGCGACAGATTCCCAGCTTCATCCCAGGGCACACTGGCTTAGGAAAATGTCCCCTCCCCTCCCCCCACACCTGTGCCTCAGGGTTTCCTTTGAGCTGCTTTCCAACTGACTGACTCTCCTTTCAGTCTGGACTTTAAAAACAACTTTCTGAGCAAACACAGGAGATCCCAGCAGCCCCAACACCACGGCTCATATGGAATGTATTTAGACAGGGGAAAAAAAAATTCAAGCAGAGTGGTTATACGATTTTGAACTGACTTGGACAGAGCGTGGCTGGAATTTTAGTGCTGGCTTTTGTTTGCGTTCCTTATGACACATTTGTTATACGAGCTGCTGCTACTGCTACTCAAGCAGCCCAGGCCCAGATCCTTCAATGGCTTCTTTTTCTTCTGTACATCAGCTGACCAACAGCACTCACTAAGCGAGGGCCTCGGCTCTCTGGCTCTGAAGCCAGTTCCCAAAAGGAACACAAGGCACCACAGGAAATGAAGGTGCCTTTTCTTGCCATGTTAAATTAGATGATATCGCTGAATGGTCATGTACTCTGCCCCTGATGGAAGGAAGTGTCTTTTCCTTAATTCTTATCATTTAGATCTTCTCTATTATATATATATATATATATATATATATATATATATATATATACACATACATATATATGATCTTCTCTAGATAGAAGGTCACAAGAGACCTCGACCATGGCACTGGTATGTCTTCTGGGTAATGCTAAAACATAGCAGTATAGAGCCTCATCATGGCAATACCATCCAGTAAAAACTGAAAGAGGTTTTACTAATTACTGCTAAGGACTCTTGCTTTTATTTGGTTTAATTCTGAAGTTCTAGCAGTACTATCATCTGAAGTCAAGGCTGCTGAAAGCAGCTCTGGAGCACTCTAGTTCACAGGTAGATATTACATGAAAGAAGTACATATAAGAGATCTAGTCAAGAGCTGGGAATATAAAACTGGCCATAGAACTTTCAAGTTCAGGTGGATAGAATAGCCCCAGTGAAATGAAATGCCGGGAGCTGATCAAATCTCTTCAGTGCCCCTCCTTTTGAAGTCACTACAACAGGAATGGTTGCAAAAATTATAAAGGATAAAGAGTTGAAGAAGGATATCTGTGGAAGACAGACCTCAACCAATTTCTGGAAGTTGAAAAGCAGTTGGAGGTTTGCGTCCAGGTTAGCAGAGCAGAGAAAGGTCTTTCCAACAGATAGCAGGAAGGGACACTGATCCGAATGACCAGCTCACCCAACTGAGCCCCTGAAGACAATGAAGTGGCAGCACCAGGTGGCCCCAGTGGGACAGCTGGCAGTCTGGGTGTGAAGCCAGTTATCTTGCAATGCTTCCCTCTCATTCTGTGAGGAAGGGTGGGATTCTCCAGTGTCTGGAGGCAGGCAGTCTCAGGATTAGTCTCCTGAGAATGGGGGCAGAAGCCCCAGATGGATCTGCTAACCTAGAGGAGAGATAAGGAGAGGTCTGGGGTGATGCAAGAGCAATTCAGTGACTAGTCTGTCCAATATGGACCTTCTGCACCTGTTCCCATCACAGCAACCAGGGGCATAGTCCGCTCTCCCACACTTCTTCATCTCCACCCCCCAGGCAGAGACACAGAAGACTTTTCAGCATGAAAACTGAATGAAGTCCAGAAAAACCTACAATCATTAAGAAATATTTTTTCTAGCAAAACTTCTGTTTCTGGATCGTCCTATAGTGATGTTTACTAGGCAATAAACTTCCACCAGCACACATTCAACCAGCCCCGCAGTGCTTTGAGTCTAAACATAGACCTAGGTCCTTATAGTGGGAAGCTCACAGACAAGAAGAGAGACCCAGATTGATCAAAGGGATGTTGAACAAATAAGGCAGGGAATAGGTAAAAATGTCTAGAGACAATGTCTATATTTTTCAGAGCTTTAAGGTGACACTGCATCCAGTAAACAAGAATAAGATGTTATCTAAGAGGAAAAAAGATGTGGTTCTTGAGAAAGAGAAAATTCAGTGGAATGTTTAGAATACAGACTGAGGAACTTTCTCAGAGGGAAAAACTTGGAGAGATGGAAATTATAATAGAAAGGATGAATCTAGGAGTTGAAACATCTGAACACTAAAAACATTCTGCAAATGAAACACAGAAAATAGTGATGATAAAAGTAATTAAAGAAACAAAACAAAGCAAAAATCCCAGAAATGATAAATGGGGACAGGGGAGCAGGGAGAGGAGGAAAAGAATGAGGAAATGGGATGACCGTGTGAAGAAATCCACACTGAACCGAACTGGCAATCAAGTGACACAGTTGAATCCCAAGCTTTTCAAATATTCAGAGACCCCAAAGGGCTGAACTCCTGCTATGGTTTGCATGACCTCTCCAAACTCATGCTAAAATGCAACTGCCATTGCAACAGTGTTGAAAGGAAGGACTTTTACAAGCTGATCAGGTCATAGCTGTGGATTAATGTCAGTGTTTTGGGAGTGGATACGTTATGTTGGGAGAGGGGTGCTGATAAAAGAGGGAACATCAGTCCCCTTCCACCCCCTCCTATTTTTGTTATGTGATACCTCCTGCCATGTCGTTATGCAGAAAGAAGCATCTCACCAAGACGCAGCCCCCCGAGCTTAGGTTCCCATCATCCAGAACCATGAAGCAAATAAACTTCTAATGTTTATAATTTACCCAGTCTGTGGTATTCTGTTACAACTGCAGAAAATGAACTAAAGCACCTCCCATATGTCTTTTATTAGAAAGCAACCTCAGAACATCCTGAAACAAAGTGAGTTATTAAATCATAAAATAGAGTCAGGCATGGTGGGCACACTTAGGTGGGCAACTTAGCAAGTCGGTGAGACCCTGTCTCAAGAAATAAGAAAGGGCTGTGGATGTCGTGGGCGTAGCTCTGGGCTCATCCTCCAATAATACACAGTAACACAGACACACCAAGAAACAAGATCCATGGGATTCAGAAAACTAGAGATTCAGCCTGGAAATATGGTGAAAGGAAGCTGCAGTAGAGCTGTGCAGAGAACTTAGTGAAAATTGAAGCAGGGAGTTAAGAGAGCTGCGTGGGAAGAAGGGTAGGAGGCTTGCCATTTTGGGGGGAGGGGAATGGAGTCTGATAACACTGAAATAGTATTAAAAATGATATTGATGCAACAGATGTAAGGGCACATAAAAAATTTTTGACTGGCTCAAATAAATCTAAGCAAACCTTTCAAAAAGCAATAATTAATGCCATGAAAATCAGTCAAATTGTTCAAGAAGTGAAGCAAAACTACCATGGACTACTCGGACCAGCCATGAATGGCATATAAATCTCCACAGTGACGCAGAGAGGGGCTGTGTATCTACAACGTGGCTACAACCATACCAGGAGGACGGAGGAGGGAGTAGAAGCAAGGGTCATGGAATAAGAGAACTAAATGATGTCTTAACTAACTTAAGGCACACGGAGTATCCTGTTCACACTAGTAACAAATAGTGTGACTATCAGAAGACACAGCTAACTATGCTGAAAGTGACAGGCTTTGTACAGTCAGACTGCATAGGGAAGCTGGAGTAGGAAACATTGCTTATTTATTACACATCTTTGGTACTATTTGATTTTAGTTATACACATGCATTATTTTCATAAATAAAGTTCAAAATGCAAAGGTAAAATTACAGGAACACTCACTTGGAAACCAACCACCAGTATCTGGCTGTGACAATGTAAAAGTATCTATGGGGGACATGGAGGATGTAAGACCTACCAGTTTCAGAGTATCCAAGACTCCCAGTGGACAAGCACAACTCTCCTCTTCTCATCAGTGGGGGGTAAGTGCTGCATTTCTCTATGGGTTTGTGGGCAGTGACATCAATATGCTTAATACAATCCACGAAAAACCATGCAAAAACAACAACGTGATGTGCGTGGGGATGGTCTTAGCTTTCCACTGTATTCTTTTCACAATCTGACATTACTTTCAAGGCTAAAAATGCTAGGATGCTGTTACTGATAAAACATCTGTGACACTAAAAAATATACAGATCAAGTATAAAATTTCTAGCTGAAAGAAGACTTCATTGGACAAAAATAGAAAACTTCCACTGTAAAGCACTGAGTCATGGGTGAAAGGACTGTGCTTCACCCAGCTGGGGGTGCATTTTATAAGAAAAGAATGTCAGGAGGTAAAGCCAAGAGCCAAGGGCACCAAGGCAGTTCTGAAGTCCTCTGTCTGAGACTCTGCACGTCACCACACGAACCCTTATGTAGACAGCGACCTTGATGGTGTAGACATGAAAAAACAGGAAGCTACAAAATCTTTATAAGGATCAACTGTCGACCTTTGGGGTCAGGTCTCCAATCTCTGTCCAAGCTTCAGAAGCATTTCAGCTTTGTGCAAGTAGCAGAAAAAGTCCAAAAACTGAAATTTTTGGTGACTAATTCCACCCCCTAGTCATATGCTTACTCAACACGAAGCATATTATGGTCAGTGCGACTACAAACTGCTTAGAGTAGAAGTGATTAAATTCTAAAGTAGAGGAAATTCACCTCTAAGTACAGAAGATCATTGTTGCACCCACCACACACCCAGATGCTGTGAGCCAGCTTTTCCTGTTGGGAAGTGAGTCACAAGACAGAAGACTGCACACCCCCAAGTCTGGTCACACTGTGGGAGTGGGAGGCAAGGGGAGGGGAGGATTTGGGGCTCTCTAGAGGGGAAGTTTGGGGCTCAGAAGAGATCAGGTGCATGGGGTGGAGCTGGGGCTAGAAGGACTGCTCTGCAGGGATGATCTCAAAGGCTTTGGAGGAGAACAGGACTGGGGCGCACAGGCAGCTCCAGGCACTGACTGGGAACAGGACCGGAATCCACACTGGTGGGCAGTGGTTGGCATCTGGAAAAGCGTGGCAGAGCCCAATGGTGAGTGGGGACACACAGGCCAGCAGGAGCCATTAGGAAGCCCAGCCTAGAAGATGGCTGGGAACAGGTTGGGAGACTGAGAAGAAAGCAAGGAGGAGGAAGTCAATGGGAGAACACAGGACTCGGGAGTATCCATGACATGCTGCTGGGAAGTTAAGAAAGCCTGGGGCAGTGGTCAGGATGGGAACAAGGCAGGCAAATGGCGTTGCTGGTAGGGTGACACGTGGTGCTCTGGCAGCTGTGGCTTGGCAGCTGGCTCTGGGACTGGTATGAATGACTCAGTTCCAGCTTGCCCCACAGAGAGCTGAAGCTGCTGGTCCTGCCCTTGCCTTGGGTAGGATGTTCTTAAAGGTAGGGTGACCTAGCTGGGAAGGAGCAGGGGATGGAGCTCAGGGAGGCAGGGTCAGCAGGATGGGCTGATGAGGGCTGCATCAGGACTCCCACCTCCACACCTGTGTTCATGTCATTTATTCTACCTCACATGCCTCCTTCTTGTCAAACTCCTATGAACTTGCTAAGGCCCAGCACAAATGTCTCCCGGAGGTTGAGCACCCTAGACCTGTCTATTACGGCTTTCCAGTCTGACTTTTTCTTCATCTTTATGCCGCTCTGGAAGATTGCAGACACTCAAGTACTTATTTATAACTGCTCAATGTGTTTGTTAAATTTTCTCTTGTTTCCAGATCATACCTGCTACTTAAATAACAGTTTTCACAAAAGAGAAATATTTTGTAAAGCTATTTAGAAAATCAATGCCTGCAAATTAAGTTCCTTCTTCCCTGTTAATCTTACATGATAAAATTAGAGATGCTTTCTTCTGGAAGAGGGATGCGCCTAAGGCAAGCACAAATCAATAAGTGAAGGGAAGACACGTTTAAAACATACAACTCAAGGCAATTATTATTTCCAGTGAAACAATAACAATAGAATTAGGTCAAAAGTATGTAAGTTATGTTACAACTGAGCTTTCGTAAAATAAATTAACTACATCTAGAGGCCGCATCATTGTGAGATGACTTTGTAAGATGTATAAAGCTGTCAGCCTGTGGTTACAGTTCCCTTCACAAAGTTGTTTCCTGAAAACCCCCAAGATTTTAGGAGTTAATTTTAACTCCTTTAGATTATGTGTTAGTTCTGAACTCTTGCCCAATAGTTACAGTTGAACAGTTACATGCCTTTGGCTTGCGCTTTTGCGTGCTGCTTGAAGGATCAACACTACTATTCTCTACCTTCCCACCCCCATGAGAAAGACAGACAGTTTTCAAAATTACTTTCTGCTGTGTGGGTTACCACATGCTGGCTAAGATAATATACTGGTGATCTATGTGATTTCTTTATTTTTTCAGTGCTGGGGTTTGAACCCAGGGCTTCCCATATGCTAGATAAGTGCTCTACCACTGAGCTGCCTCCCAGCCCCTAAAATGATTTCTGAACTCACGTCTTCTACTGCACAGACCATATATTGAATAAAGGTCATCTTTAGATCTTCTCAGTTTTCAGTTTCAATGAACTATGCACATACTATGAATGCATAATACACTCTAACCTCTAAATTCATGACTAAATATGAAGAATATTTTTAAGGGTCACAAGTTTACAGTGTTTGTGGTATTTTGGGGAACAGAAACTTGAATATCCCTTCTGTGAGTTAGGACACGAGTACTGTCATGTGGGATTTGGTAACTGTGGGCAAGTTGTTCAGCCTCTGTGAAGCTTGGCTTCCTTGTTTAGAGAACGAGAAAAAGAATATTTGCTTCTTCAACTTCAGAAGATTCATTTAGGAATCAAATGAGAACATCTATACTACAAAATGGTTTACAAGCTGCAAACTGCTATGTATACGATTATTACTTAGAAACTGTTATTGGTTTGGGACATGCCTGGTAAGAAAACTTTTATGGAGAATATGGATAGTAGATGAACACACAGCAAAGTGAGCCACATAAACAACTTCATTGATTTCTGTAGATAGATAATTCAAATTTCTCCTGGCCATTATTGTATCTTTTTGAGGTTCTAAAGTATTTTTCAATTCTTGTTTTAGCTCAGAAGTAATAGGAAGTTGGAAATAAAAATGGTAATGAAAAACAACACTGTTTAATTCAAACTTTGTAGAATAATGGATAGACACACATATACATACATAAATCAGTTGACTGTATAAATATATGCGTATACATATATAAATCACTTAACTACATAAATACTCATGTATTTGTGTGTGTATATATAATACATGTATACACATATATATTTAACTTACATAAACTGCAAACTCAACCTCCAACCCCTATTGTTATTAACTCTCATAAAATGCTGTTTGGACTACTGAAATCAATTGAACTCGGGATCCTTTTGAAGCTCAACACCCCATTTGCAGGCTCCAAATTGGACATAATTGTACATCTGTGTCCAAACATTATGTAAACTTTCTGCATATGGCTTTGTTTGGAAACCAGAGGCCTGTCTGTGGGAAAAATGGAAAGATGCTGCCACCTGCTGGACAAAGGCTAGTAATTCATTAATTTGATGTTTTAAAGTGCAGTGCTGTATGTAATTTTGCAGGTGGAAAAACTGTTTTGCAAGAACTGAACCTTAAGGGTCTTACTTTTAAAAAATCTTTATTAAATCTATGGGCACATATCCTTTATATACTAAGTAGCAGACAGTCCAAAAACTTGAGTTATTCAGCACAAGTAAAGGGTGATTGGCTTCCGTCACATCTCAATGGTGGGTTTCATTTAAACTTTAATTCTCTGACATTTTTGGTAAGAATTCAGGCATGAAAACAGATGAATTTTTAAAAATGCTCGGTGACTGTGATTATGTGTGATTTTCAGTCCCTGAGAATATCACAGTAGCAATATTTCCAGTTAACTGATCCCCTGGGGTTGGTTCAGGAACATGACATTGACGAGAAACACGGCAGTGACCAAAACAGAATCGCTCGCTTTCTCCTAAGTCATGGTACAGAAACGTTATGTCTTAAAGGCACAGGAGTTCACAGTCACAGATGAACCATGACTGGCGAAATACATCAAGGCCTTTCCGTCCTTCTTTCTCTCCCTCTCTTCCTAACTGGCTCCTTTCCTTTCTTCATTGCTCCTTCCTGTCGAAGTCACAAAGAGAGCCTGAGGTCCTCGACACTGCCATCGCTCCCCTGCGGTGTGGTGGGCAGGCTAATATTTAATTTCCGAGTGTTCTCATGCTAAGGTTGAGCCAAGGACTCTGCATAGATCTGGTCAGGCAAGTCTCACAGCAGCCCTTTGAAGTGTATATAATATTTACGCATCTTATGCAGTTGGGAAAACAGAGGCTTGGAGAGGGAGTACTTTGTTCCAGTTGTACCGTTAGTGAGTGGGGCAGTGACTCAATACCAGGTCAGCTACTACTGAGTCTGTTCTCTAAGTACCATGTGTATTGTCTTCTTGACAGAAACGCACAAGGTATGTGAGAAAGGGACGGAAGACATGACCAGAATACTGGAATTTTGGGGATTCATGTTTTGATCACTTAGCTTTCAACAGCCAAAAGGAAGAATTACGAGATTAACTCTCTGTGCAGTCTTCAGCCTGTCCTCTAGGTGGCGACAGCCTTCATCACTAAATTGGGCAATGGGGACTGATCAGGATTGTTTTTTACTGTGGGAAAGTACTCCATAATGTCCTAACTAAAGGTAGAACAAGAAGCTTTAAACACTGTTCATGACGCATCCATATCATAATAATACAGACTTAAAGACCATTCACGGAAACCTGCATTTGCCCAAGGACGTGAGCAGAATCATGGCAGAGAACAAATTGCAAGGCCTCCAAAATCTCAACTCAGGGTTTTGGGCTGAAAAATGACTGCCATTTATTATGAGAAAGACAAGCATTTATCATGTAGTATTTGTTGTAACTGCCTGACATTTTTATTGATATATGACTGAAAACTTGAATTTTTCCTGTAGTATACTACTTAAAATTTTATTCTATATATTTGACATTATTTTCTAGAACATATCCTTAGGTTTGAACACTGTATTGTAAATGAACTCACAGAATATTCCTAAGGGAAGATCCCAATTATCATTTGTGCATAATAAAGACAAAAATACCACTTAGTTGTACTGTATCATTATTGTTTATAAAATATTTAAATGAAATTAATCTTTCAAAAAGCATTCACTTTGTAAATGAACTTAAATATGGCAAATTAGTATTTAAGTTATTCGTATGGAATTTATCAAATATTTTTCCTTTGTAACACTTGGCTATCACATTCTCCAGATAGCCCACAAAATGTCTAGTGCATTCCCCACTCCGGCTCTAGTGTTTACATTAGCAATGGAAACAAGCTGAAAATGAATACTAGTAATTCTAGTAATGGAAAGTATTTAAAATATAAGGTAAAAAGCTTGGACAATTGAGTTTTCTAAATCCTTAAAGGAGGCAAAAGATTCATATTAGATCATGTAGTTCCACGTCTGTATGCTAGGTGGAGCTATTGAAACAGAACAGCGTGGTGACTGGCCAAATTAAGGGTTAATAAAAGGAATATTCACATCACACATGTCCACAGGTTTCTCTAATTACTTTATGTATTTTGGCCTTTACTACTGCTGAAATTTTAGCTTCAAAATTATGACTAAGAAATATTTTGCTCACAGCATACCAATTTTGAAGATGTATTTATAAACACATTAACATTCACAGATTAGAAACATAGGACTCTTTCCTTCACCTCTTGGTAGATGACTATCAATCAGTCTCTCAACTTCTCTGGGCTAGCTTTAGTTTCTCATTTTTAAAAAAGGGGTAAGTAATGAGCAAATGCAGTAGAGATTAATCAATAAACAAATGAGACCATATAATTTATTTCAGTGGGATTGCTCTTCCCCAGTAGTCTGGGCCTTGATTCACTCTAATTCAAACTCATGTCCAGACTTGGTCACTCCAACATTCTTGCCCCCTGGCTGGTAAGAAATTCCTGAGTATATTTTCTTGATTATTTATCATGCTAAACTTTAATTTTTATTTCATATTAAGTACTTACTATGATAATTTTCTGAGGTACACTAGCTGGGCCTCCACAAAATTCAAATATTAACATGAAATGATTGATTTTTAAAAATTTTCTAAGGGCTAAGTTTCTCAAATATGTTTGGAAGGAGATAAATTTACTTGATCCTAGAATATTTTACTACCTCGTACATTTTTCAACAGAAAATTAGCAGGAAAGAAATAGTCAAGCTATTATTACTTGGGAAGTTTACTAATTTCTCTAACTGATAAGGTATTAAAACAAGTAGTACTAGATTGAAAGAAGTAATAAATACCATCTAAAATGTGTGACAGCCCATCTGACCAACAGACATTACTATTTTCATTACTGTCTCAGTCATTGCTATTGGTACCTTGCAAAAAATTGGTAATGAGACTGATGCATGTTTTTAGCTTTTCTAAAAAGGGAATACTAAAATTCAATGCATACCTGACTTTTTTTTCCAATAACAAGACAAATACCAAATTAAAATGGCCAGAATAGAGTTTGGACATTATTTTAGTTTTTCAGATGCTCAGTTAATCTACTGTGATTATGAGTGATACATGCCTCAGTACCTTATGTTTTAAGTTTTTCTTCTCTGTTCTCTGAACTTATGTAGGTACAAAATTATTATTGTCATTGTCATGTGGAGTGTTAGGGACTGAAGTCAGGGCTTTGCGCAGGCTAGGTAAGCATTCTACTACGTAGCTGCCTCCTCAGCCCTAAATTCTTTAAAAAAGGGTAAGGTTTCATGCAACTTGAGACCATACTCATAAGTGAAAGAAATCAGACTTGCATGTGAAAACATCATATTGTCTCCCTAGTATTAAAAAAGAAAACTGAAAGAGTAAATAAGATCCAAAATGTATGATAGATATTTTGAAAGTAAAAGGGGAAGAAACTGCTCAAAAGGAAAGAACAACCTGGATGGGGGAAAAGAGAAAAGAAAAAAGGGAAAAGAAAATATAAGATAATTATATACTACTAGCCTGGTAATATATAATCAAATAATCATCAAAAAGAACAGTTTTTGCTTTCATTGTTTGATCATTTTTTCATGCCTGTATCTTGTAATTTGAGCAACTACTTTGAAGATAACAATACACAATATATTAACCGTTGTTAACCTATTATTTTATTTTGAAATTCTGCATCATGGTTTCTGTTCTTTTTTTGTTTTAAAATAAAAAAAGGGTAAGGAAATGATTTTAGTGTGAATTATGTGAATTCAACAAATGTACAGACAGGGTGGCTCTGGTGTGAAGCAACCAGTGCCTCGCAGCGATTCTTCCTTTATCCTGTTCCACGCCAACTTGCTGAGTTCACAAGACAGGTGCTTCCTCTTTTCAGAGGTTAAAGTATACTGAAAAGTGCTCACTCCTGTCCCCTGTTTCAGTGGATACAGAAAAACTTTAAGACAGAAGAAATGAGTTTGATGGGCCTTCAATGTTACTGTAGAGAAATATCACAAGAAGATGCCCCCAAAGACCCCAGAACGCAGCAGACATCACTGAGACAGCAGGTCTGAAGTCCATTTTGTGGTGTGCATGCTTGTGGCTGCTGAGTTATACTGGGGTGATATTCAAAATATGTAACCACCACCACTTCCGCTCAGGAGGTAAATTGAGAACAGTGGGCAGAGGCCTGAAGAACCCTTCTGTTGCATGAGCTGCTTCTTTATTTCTGCATTGTTGGGAAAGAGGGAGGGTGAAGACAGCCAAGAGGCCCCTGCAGGCCCTGTGGAGCAGCGCTGTGTGAGCCAGTGGTACAGTTGCGCTGCGGCCCAGCTCCGTGTTAGCCCTGGGTTTACTGAACACTTTCATCTCACTCCAGAGGAACACCAGATGTTCCCTTCTCTCTCCAAGGTGTCCAATGCATTGCTATGCCAAACTCGAAGGGGAAAAAAAAGGTTCACAGGTGGAAAAATTGCGGCTGAAGGTGAAAGAGTTACTAGTAATCCTATTTTCAGAAATTTTATGTACTTTAACTATTGTTTGCAGATCACAGCGTGATGGCTCAATATTTCTGCTAGTCCATATTTCAATAGATAAAATAGGAGGTCAACAGAAAAATATCCTGACATCAGCTGGTTGAGCGGGCTGTGTGGGATGAATTTTTTCTTGGTGGTTTATATGTATTTAAGAAGGACAAAGATACAAGTGTCTATGAAGTTTTCAGTCTATACCCTCTGTCCTGAGTCAAGCATCAGGCCCAGATCCAGGACAGGTGATGCTGTGTGGTGGGAGGGGACTTGCTGATACTCTCCCCAAACGAAGGTAAGTATGTGTCGCCAGCATTCAACCTTCCCTTTATCTTATTCTCTGTAGTACATACAAAATCTGTATTTTACACACATACACAAACACATGTGCACACACATTACACAAGACAAACTACAAAGGGGGAAAGAACAATGACTAATATAAACTTTTTCAAAGGAGTCGAATTCAAGATAAGATTTCTCCTTGTTGAAAAAGGTGAGGTCATGTTGTCTTATAGAGGTAAAAGTCAGACACTCCAGCTTTTTAAATCTTTCAAATGTAAATTCTGGGAAACTCCTTAAATTTCCAGTTGTGGAAAGGGCAAAGGAAATCTTAGCTTCAAAAAACAGCTATTTAAGGTTTACCATGCTTTGGGTGATTTGAACCCCATTTCCTAGTGAGGAGACATACCTGCAGAGCACCTTGGAAGTTTCTGGTTTGGTTTCTACATGTAGGAAATTCAGATTTTATTTCCCAATGGGAATTGGGGGAGTGACTAAGGCAGCCCCCACCAATCACTGTCACCCTGTGTAAAAGGATCTGGGGCTTCTCTAGGCAAAGTCTGATTTACCTTAGCCTTGGTCCCTGCCAACGAAGCAGGCATCTGTCTGTTGCCATTGGAAACGTTTCCTTTGCTCTTTATTTCTATGAGGCAGAATGCCATCTCCCATCTTAGGAGAAGACAGAACCACAAATGGATCAGTGAATAAGTATACAAGACTTGCTGTGGTGGCATTAGATTAAGGACAGTTGGGAAGACATAAACAATGTGGTGTGTTTTTCTTTCAAACTAAAATAATAATGAGAAAAAAAATGATGGATTTCTGAAAGCAATTATATTTACAAGGATACTGTTGGCTGCTCTTGTAACTGCTTTGCCAACTTTTATTTCTTGCTATTTGGTGACCGCTCTGCCTGTTACAATCAAATCTTAATTGTGTTTTCAGTTTGCTGCTCTATCTACTCTGTTGCTGGGAATCTGACAGGTTAGAGTCCTTTTGTCGAATGGCAGTTGGGCCACAACTTCTGCATCACAAGGACTGCTCTTTCACATTCACGCACATTTCCACACAGGGACTCCAAGCGCACACAGGCGGACCCATTTAGTCACCCAAGCATGCACATGTAAGACAAGGCCAATGGAGAATGTTGCTGATCAGAGTTTCCATGGGCATAAATGCAACCATCAAGGCTTTGAAAATGATGAATTTGTGTTTGGACCTGAAGTTCAGGTTTTAGAATTGATGTCTTGTGGTTCACATCAGGGGAGCTACCTTCATGAACACAGAGATTACTTCACTCCTTCATTTCTCAAGTCCTTTTCAAAGCAAGTAAGTCCTGAAACAGACCTCCCTGGGGAAAGAGCTTGCCCATGCATGGAGTTACCTGGGTCCTTGTAGATGCTGAGCACGCCCTTGAAGTAATGAGGTAAAAATCTTTCCAGTAAAAGCAGCACATCTTCCAACTCCTCGAGAATCCCCACGAGCAGGAAGTTTTCATTCACGTTCAGCTTTGCACGTTCAAGGGCCCACTCACCAGGCTCCCTTTATGGAGATAAAAATCATTTTAACATCAGAAATTCATTTTTGAAATGCAGCAACAACACATGGAAAGTTGATCTCTTCTGTGTGCCACCTCCACTTGTGAATGTTCAAATTTGATTTCTGAGGACCAGGCCTGGGGTAGCCTGGTTCAGAGCCTTCCTTGGTCTTTCTGGCAAAGGCCCTCCTTTGGTCATTTGCTCCAGTGCCTTGAACTGAGTGAGCCCTTCATAAACATTTGTTAAAAGATAAATATAGACCCAGGCATTTAGGTCCTTACAAATGTTGATGGGGACCGATTAGAGGAGGTTATAAGTTTTGAAATATAAAAATTACTGTCATAGTATTTCTGCAGAAATCAAAACAAGTGTCAATTCATGCCTCTAATCATCATATGTTTTGAAGAGCTAAAAGATATAAAAATTGCTTAATTACTCAAAGGACACAGCTTAATCTTACTGGCAGGCCAGATCTCTGAGTCAGCATTCATCTATGCGAGAAAAGCCTAGGAGCGGGGCTCCAGGTCTGGCTGCCATTTACAATTTGGGATAATCTGGGGACATCAAGGTTCTCTTTTGAAAACTGGTAATAATAATTCTTGCCTACCCCAAAGAATTGTAAGACTGAACAAAGTGACATTTGAAAGAGTTTTGAGTATCATCATACTAATGATTGAGACAAGGCACCATCAGATAATCTGAGAAACAGTTTGGGAAGTTAGAGTCCTGTTTCTCGAAATAAATGTCTTTATTGTGATCAGAAAGTAAGACATCTGGTCCCAAATCTTCCCAGTATCTGAAGCAACAAACAAGGAGGTACTTATTATTGCGGTAAACTTTGTGGGGAGGCTGCTGGATCTCAGGATGTATATGATGAAGCAGAAAACAAAACAGAGCCCCGGATTTTGGACTATATGCAGACTTATGTTACAGTGAGCAAAACGAAACAGCCCTAACAACAACACACCTAATAACAAAGCAGAAATTGCAGCATAAGCAAATAAGATGCACTGCAATTGAGAACTGGCTGCTCCTCCTTGGCCTCTTCAGGAATACAATGATCGTTTAAACAGTGTTTCCTATGGGGGGAAGCATTGCTGCTGTTAAAGACTTTATGTTCCATGAAGTAAAGATAATAATTCATTGTTGCTACCATTTCTTCTAATGGATTCCAATTCTAGCTCTACCAGAGCCAACTGGAGAGGTGGTTTAGAGCATCCTGCCCTGCCTCAGAATCTGTGATTATCCAGGAGTTCTTTTCAAGTACCCTAGTGACGCTCTACAGGATTTGAGCATCCTATACCCCAAAGGCCCTGGCAATCTTAGAAAGTCACTTTCTAAAGAAAGGAATGCATCCAAGTTAGGCCAATGCAAGATCACTAGGAAACAGTTTTCTTTTATTTTACTAGGTGTATCTCATGCAAGAGACCCTTTTGAATCTGGGTGTGGCTTTCCAGGTGTGAGACCCAAGGAGAGGGCTGGGACAGTTGGGCAGTCATGGTGGAGGAGCAGGCTGGATGCCTGCCCTTGGCCTCCACTATCTCATGGGCTGAGAAGTAACAGCTGCATTTTAGGTATAAAGAAAGGGTCTGGTTGGCATTCCAACTACACAGCCAACCTGGTGGTCCCCTGAGGCCTCTGAAAAAGCCTGAGTTTAAATTTCATTACCTGTCAGACAGTGAGAGTTCCAAGTGACATAACTGAAAATTAATAGCAAATATAAGTGGGAGTCCTGAAAGGCTGAGAGAGTATAGTACAGAAGATTCCCGGAGTGCCAGTTGGTAGGTTAGCATGCTGAGAGCCTGGGGGTCAGTGTTTACCTGCATCTGGGATGCTGTCCACAAAAATATGGAATGATGTAAAATAACCTGGGATTGGAACACTCAGGGTAGTTTTCAAGAATGCACTCATTGATATCCTAGAAGAGAAAATACAGCAGTGAGATGCCTCATGGTCTCTGCAATGCTTAGTTGAAAGCCACAGAGTTTAAGGAAGGTTAATACTTAAGTTACATGGAGCAGTCTTGAGTGGATACTTGCTTCTCAATATCTGTTCTACTGGCCAGGTGCACCTCTGGCAAACCAGCTCAGACAGCAGTTTCTGGGTGGAGTACCTGGCACCCTTGCACCTCTCAGTGCTCGAGGGCTGCAGCTGGATCACATATCATAAGGAACATCTACCCATGTGCCTGTGGTGATTCCAGCAGCTACCAGTCAACAGGTAAGCATAGAGTTAACACTTAATAAACATTTGTGGTATGAACTTGGTATGCCTTAATTCGTAATGGATACTGACCTAACTGCATACCAGTATGGTGAGCCTTACAGCAATGTGTTTCCCTGTGATTCTATACATACAACAAAGATCAAGTATAACAGTAAGTTCCTAAACGGTTTTTAAATTACTGAGGCTCTGTAAAATGATATCTAATGTTATAATAGGTTAGAAAGTGATCTAACATGACATTAATTGTACTATATTAGGATGTATGTATATGGACACTTTCAGTTTCAAAAGCAATAGCAAGAGTCCTACGTTTTCTGTTTCTCTAACAGAAGATTGTATGTTACTTTTTTTGGTGGGGGTACCAGGAATTGAACTCAGGACCTTGTGTTTGCCAGGTAGGTGCTTGTGCTGCTGAGCTATATCCCAGGTTCTATTCTGTTTTGTTTTGTTTTGTTTTGTCTTTTTTGAGACAGGGTCTTGCTATGCAGTTCAGGCTAGCCTCGAACTCACTTTGTAACCCAGGCTGGTCTCGAACTCACAGCAATCATCCTGCCTCAGCCTCCTGAGTGCTGGGATTACAGGCATGCACCGTCATGCCTGGCTTATATCCCCAGTTCTAACACATGGTTGAATATGGTGTCTCTGTTAACAATGCAAGGGTTTAGAATGGCTTGGAGTGGGTGGATAGAAGTCTCAGAACCACTATTCTCAAGGCAAATAAATGACAGTGGATACCCTGCATCAGATATGCTTGGTTCTTAGGTTTTCTGAGAAAGGAGAAGTCAATCCACAGATCAAACAGCTGTGGGATGGTTTTCCAGGGACAATATTGGCAAGGCTGATTAAGGGTAGAGACATACCTCCCACACATGGTCAGTGGAGTTTGAGTCTATAGAAATCACTTGTTTTGAGAAGATTGGCATAGGTGATTAGCTATTAGCAATTTTTCAATTCAAATTGGGAATGTTATTGTTGTTTAAACAACACTTTCTTTTCCTTTCTTTGGTTTATATACCAATTAAACTACATAATTACAATAGCAAATTCAACCGGAATAAACAGTTGGCAACAAACACATTTGTGCATACTCAAGCACTTGAGTTTCCTGGCAGGGAGCAGAGTTGCAATAAACAATGAATGAATGAGGAGAGGGGAGAAGGAAAGAGCCATGACACACACACAGACCCACAAAGAAGAGAAGAAGCAGCTGCCACCTCTGCTTGTGCCTGCCATGATCCTGTCCCTGCAGGCCCCGGCCTGGAGGCTCCCAGAAACTTCGAAGGAAGTCACCTGGTTGCTGAGGGGGATGGTCAAGAGGCAAAGGGCTTTAGAAGACCACTTCCTTCCTGTGATCCACAAATAACCTCATAAAGTCAATTTATGGGAAGACATAAATTCCCAGTTTACGAAGAGCAGTTAACCATTCTCTTTCTCTTAGACTAAGGCATATCCTGGGGGATTTCAAAGAATTCCATTTGAGTCCATCAGGTTGATGCATGGTGCGCTCACTGATCTGTGCCTATAGGAAGGGGTAAATAGAAAATGACTCAGGCGGAAGAGTCAGATGAGAGCACTGAAGCCCACACATTCAGCCACTCACTGTTCAGCACTTAAACAGGGTTGCTGTGTGGCAGCCATTGAAGGACCAGAACCTTCAGGAGTCAATCAGGCTTTGGCCAAATATGCAGTCCACCTAACTGAGACCGAGACCTTTTGCAAAAGCCCTCTCAGGTTCCTGGGAAATGGCATGGGACAGCCTCGTAGCTGCTGCGTGCTCTTACAGCATCTTTCTCCGCCAGGGGCCTCTCAATCTCTCAGGACCATTCGGTTCCCACAGTGCTAATGATTTTTATACTTGATTTAAGGTTTCATCACAATCATCTTTTTATACAGAAATTTTCTTAGTACACGTGTATTTTGAAATGGTTAGGTAATTTCACTTTTTAAACCTTTGCATGCAGTATTTCCAGAGTAAGACTGCTTTAAAAAACCTTTAATTCTTATTTCAAAATTTTCTCTGAAGTTGCCATCCCAGTGGTGACTATAGCCAAACCAACTTGCTTGCCAGCACTTGGCCTGTGACTCGGTCCTCTGGTTCCTGGATCTTGACATATACCAGGTTTGCCCTTCAGTGCTGTCCCTTGTCTAGCTCTCACCTTCTTTCTTTCTTTTTTTTTTTTTGTACTGGGAATTAAACTCATAACCTCACCCTTGCCAAGCAGGCGCTTGTGCCACTGAGCTATATCCCCGGCCCTCACCTTTTTTTAAGGTTAGATCTTAACATGAGATCCCACTCGGCTTATATTCTCACATCACTACAGGACCAGTGCGATAACCTAAGTGAATATGCTGACAACTATGACAATCTTTTTAATTGTCAAGACTATAAAACAATAAGGTCCCTTTGCAGGGGAAATGATTCTATACTTCGCAAGTTTAAAAATATACAATTTAAATTAAATTCCAAGAAAAATACTTTAAAAGATATTTCTAGTTTTGGCTGTTAAAAGGAGATGGGGTTCTGGCCTCGGGTCGGTGGATAGTCAGCTGAGTACCTTTGGCTAAATCACGTGATTGCTGAGCCTCAGGGTCCCCGCATTTACAACACGGGGCTGAGCCACATCATTTGCGGTTGCGAAGCTATAGGCAGGCTTTTGTAGTTCCTTAAATTATTCAGCTTTTAAGGATGGTTTTGTATGCTGAAGATTTAGAAAAGCTGGTAATTTCTTTGGTTCTGAAACTTACAAGTTAATAAAAAGCTTTTTCCCAGTGTTTACCAGTTAAACTGTTACACATTTCACAGAAGGCGATTGGGAAAAGCATCATGGTTAGTATCAGATAGATCAGCTCAGATATTGGTTTTGCCACTTCTTAGCTGTGGAGTCCTTGGCAAATGTCTAGGTTTTACGGGATCAATGTCCTTATCTGTAAAATGGGGCAATAGTATTTGTCTCTTAGGTCCTTACTAAGATTAGAAACCATGTATAGCGTTTACTCAACCTGACATCTCTAAAGACTATGCCATCTTTATTATACACATTGTATAGTTCCTTTCTCCTTTTAGTTTATATTTAAAAGCATCATTCCTAGTGATTCCAACAGCTTTTAAACAGAGACTTCAGCTAATCCACAGAAAAAACAGAGAGGAAAAAATCTGGAGATATGAAGTTTGCTATTTAAATTCAATGAAAGCCGGGCGTGGTGGCTCACGCCTTTAATCCCAGCGCTCGGGAGGCTGAGGTAGGAGGAGCGTTGTGATTTCGAGACTGGCTTGGGCTACAACGTGAGCACAAGGCCAGCCTGAGCTACACGGTGCGACCCTGCCCCAAAAAACCAGGGCCGGGAGTTTGGCTCAGTGGCTTATGTGTCTGTCAGGCAGGCACAAGGTTGTGAGTTTAATTCCAGGTGATACAAAAAAAAAAAAAAAAAAAAAAAAAAAAAAAAAAAAAAAAAAAAAAAAAAAAAAAAAAAAAAAATCAATGAAAAAATACAAGTTGTTAAAAAATTCAAATAATATTAAATAAAAACACTAAAATACACTACTATGGAATATTTGATTTATGTTAGCTCATCTTACTCTATGAAACTTTATAGCACTCTGGCATATAAAAGCTCTTTTTAGGGTGGATTTAAAATTGATTTGGGAATCAGTCTTCACACTGTAAGAATACAAACATTAAAGAAAAGTGGGGTGACAAAATAAAGGACACAATGAAGGAAAATTTCTTGTGCTCACTGTAACAGTGGTGTTAGAAATGGGGGACAGAAAAATTAGCAAATGCCATTCACCACTGAGTATCTAATTCTGGACCCATAAGTGGACCATCTAATCTGAGTATAAATTTAACAGGTCAGTCAGTTTGGATAAGTGGAATGGAGACAGCTAAGCTACTTTTTATTGCATCACATTCTTCCTCATAAAGCCTTGTATGGGCCAGGGATTTAGCTCAGTGGCACAGTGCCAGACTGGTAAGCACAAGGTCCTGTGTTTGATTCCTGGTACCAATGAAGAAACAAATAAGACCTTGTAAAAAATTTTGAGCCAGAACTAGAAGAGTCAAGCGAGACTTTTTCTTTATTTGTTTATTTTATTTATTTATTTTTTGTGGCACCGGGGATTGAACTCACAGCTTCGCGCCTGCCAGACTGGCGCTTAAGCCGCTGAGCCAAACTCCCAGCCCTAATTTTTTGAGGCAGGGTAGCAGTATGTAGCTCGGGCTGGCCTTGCGCTTATGTTGTAGCCCAAACTGGCCTCGAACTCACAACGCGCCACCTACCTCAGCCTCCCGAGTGCTGGGATTAAAGGCATGCGCCACCACGCCCGGCTAAGCAAGACTTTTTAGTGAGGAGGTTAATGGACTTGAAAGTGGCAGTTGACCAGATACCCTTCTCTTAGTCCATGCTCTTATCAGGCTTGAATCACTGATGATGCATTGTTTCTAGTACAGATAGGAAGCACCCTGGAAACCTTTTCAATGCAGCCGGCCTGAAAACACTGTCATTAGGCAGAGCAGCACTTTGTTCTTCCTATTGTAAGTACAACGTAGGATGCTGGATCATTCACTCGTGGCATCTATTCTGGTGGATTTGTGGCTGTTGAGCGTAATGGTAGAAATGCAAACAAAGACTTTCTTGGATGAATGAGGTATCTTTCTATGATTATTGTATCCAATATCCTTATTCAGTGGAGCTCTTTAATCCTGAAATACACACACACACACACACACACACACGAGATCAAACATTTTTTGAGGCCATTCATATATACTCTAAAATTCTGAGTTTAAAGTTTTTATTGCATTAAACTAAAGATAGAGAAGTCTTTAGTTCATGATGCAGTGTTACATGAGGAGGATTAGTCTGGTATTTAGCTTAGTTTTTATTAGATTTCAGTAGGCTATTTTTAGTTAACTACAATAAAACCCACTGCACATTTAAACCAACTGTGGGCAGGATCTTGTGCACGATGAAAATCCTGCTCCCAGAAATACCCAGGTACCTTTCTTTATATACTGTGTTATTTAGAAAAAGTGTGAAGTCAAGGAGTTTTGATGTTTTTCAGGTATGTGGAACTTTGGTGATTTCTTAGAGGGTCTAGAAAATGTGAGAACCCAGCAAAATAAAAAATAAAATATTAGCTTGAGTTGAGTTGGCTAACAGACAATGGTTACTTCTATTTTTGTGGCAAAATATTTATCATAGTATTGCTTAAAGATTAAAAATTATAAATAATTCAATTCTAGAGATTAGGTAAATGGTCACATCTATAAATAATGGCAGTCATCTAAAGTGTTAACAAAGAACATGCAACTATAAGGAAAATGTTGATATGAGACAATCAGGGTAAAATTATATACACAATATGACTATAACCCTATTTTTTAAAATCTGTACTTAAAAATAGCCTGTAAGAGAATGCACCAAAATATTTTTAACAATGGTTGGGTATCATTTAAGGTGGTGGAATTGTGGCTGTTGTGTCTAATGGCAGAAATGCAAATAAAGACATTTTTCGATAAATGAGGCATCATTCTACATTTATTGTATCCAATATTCTTATTGACTGGGGGCCAGAGTTCAGCAGAGCTCTTTAATCCTGAACCAGAAACACACACATGAAATCAAACTTCTTTTTGAGGCCATTCATTTACACTCCAAGATTCAAGGAAAAAAAATCTCAAGTCTTATTTAATGAACACGTGCTACTTGAAAAAAATTCAAAAGTTTTGTCAAAGTAATACACGTTACTGTTAAAGAACACATGAAAAACCCAACAACAAGTGTTATAAATGAGGTTGTAATGAAAACCACATGTTTCTTGTTCTATTCTTCTCTGCCATCCAGTTTCATCCTCCAGAGTAAGAACCCCATTTAACTGGATTCCACATCTTACTAATGCTTGACTTACTTCCTTGTTTGGTTGGAGCACCTCAGGAAACTTTTTGTTCTACTATATTCAAACCTACAATATTGCTGATGAACATTTTTTTCATATATTTATTTGCTATTTGTATTTCATCTAAGAAGTGTGTATTTATCTCAGATGCCCATTTTTGGACTGGGTCTTTGAATCTGGGGGTTTGAGTTTTTTTCAATTCTTTATACATTCTAGATATAAATCCTTTGTCTGAGGGACAATTGGCTAAAATTTTTTCCTACTCTGTGGGTTGCCCTTTCACTCTGTTGATGATTTCTTTAATATGCAGAAGTTTTTTTAATAAGATGAGCTCCTAGTTGTTGATTCTTTGAAGTATTTCTCATGCAGTTGGAGTTTTGTTCATGAACTCTGCCTACACCTATGTCTCCAAAATGTTCAATATTATTGGTTATTCGAGAGAAACAAACTAAAAAATCACTGAGATTCCATCTCACTCCAGAAGAAATAGCTATCATCAAGAAGTCAACTAATCACAAATGCTGGAGGGGCTGTGAGGAAAAAGGAACCCTTCTCCACTGTTGATGGGAGTGCAGAGTGGTGCAACCACTATGGAAATCAGTATGGAGATTCCTCAAAAAGCTAGATTAGAGGTCCTATTCAACTCATCTATTCTCCTTCTGGGTATCTTTCTGGAAGAATTAAAAACATCACACCACAGCCGATACATGTGCGCCTATGTTTATAGCAGCACAATTCATAATAGCTAAATCTTGGAAACAACCCAAATGCCCATCAACTGAGGAATGGATAAAAAAAGATATGGTCCTTTTACACAATGGAGTACTACTTAGCTATAAAGAAGAATAAACTTGAGACATTTATAGGTAAATGGATGCAACTCGAGACCATACTCATAAGTAAAACAAATCAGACTTACATGTGTAAACATTGTATTGTCTCCTTGATGTGAGAAACTGAAAGAGTCCATGAGGTTTAAAGTGTACAACAGATATTGTGAAATAGGAAGAAATTGTCCAAAAGAAAAAAGGAACTAGGATGGGAAAAAGGGGAAAGGAAGGAAAAGAAAAAAAAAATACAAGTTACTTATACTACTAGTGTCTCTTAGTTCATTGAAAAGGAAAGTTTGTGCTAGCATCAATTGGAGAGTATTTTATGCCCATATTTTGTACTCTGAGTAACTACTTTAAAGATAACAATATGCAATGTATTGATTGTTGTTACTCTCCTATTGTTTTGTTATGAAGTTTTGTTTTACTTTTTTCTATAAAATTAAAAAAATTTGGCTGATGAGCTGGTGGCCAGTAACAGTTGCAATACTTTCTCTCTGGGTGTGCACATGCATGTGTGTGCTTGTGTGTGCTTGTGAACATGACAGGAGATATGCAGGGGTTTAATATTTCTCTCTTTATTATTGATATTCTGAGATTTCACTATGGTGAACCTAGTATGGTGCCGAATGCTTTGTAGGTCCTTTTAAGTTTTTCAGGTGTGAGATACTGTTTTTGTGTGTGTGTGTGTGTGTGTGTTCCTGTGATCCTCTGTCCTTTGTTATCTATATTATTTAATCCTAGATTGCCTTGCAGTTGGATTTTGGATGTTGACTGATTTTTATGACTTTTTTCTTTTATCCTTTCTTATACTTTTTGTTATTCTTCAAGAGATTTCTTTTAGTTCATCTTTCATGTCCTTCCCCTGAATTTTTTATCACAATTGTATTTTAATGTCTAAGAATTCTTTCTTGATACATATTAATTACCTTTTTTATAGCACCCTGCTCTTTTGATGAGTATAAAATTTCTTTGAACTAAATAGAGCTTTCTCTGAAAACTTTCTTCTTTTTCCTGGAATTTGTTTCCCTTAGGATTATTACCTCTGCTTGCTTCTCTTAGCCCCTCTCTTCAAAGTGTAGCCTTTTTCAAATATCTGTAGATCTCGAATTGTTCATTCGTATTTAATAATGAGTCAATAAAACCTGATGGAGAGTTGTGCTGATGTGGGAAAGGTTTATTAACTGCCATCCTATTACTAGCATTTCCTTAACTGCCACATTATGACCCCCTCACCAAGGAACATTCAGATGCTTTAGGAAAGAACTAGTTTTTCTTCTGGGGTACCCTGCTAGCTGCTGGACTCGACGAGCTTGGGTTGAGGTAAGGGGCTGCTCTTCCCTCCAGTGGCTGCTAGTCAATCCTGCTGGTAGCCTCTTGCCTTATCCCTGCCTCTCACCAGCTCTGGCATTTTTTAATTAGCTGGCCTGGGATCCAGACAGACTGGATTCTTGTTCAGCTCCAAATACTCTGAAGACTGGAGCTTCCTGTTTCTGCTGATTCTGTTATCAACTTTGTGTTTGCTTTTCATGGTGTTTGTTTAAGGGTTTTACTCTTTGGTTTTCTTTATTTTGTTTTGACCCTTTAAAATTCTCTTATCATCACCACAGTGGAATCTTGGAAGATAATTAAGACCTGTTATCCACTGCCTTCTAAAACCAAACACTATTCCACAAAAGCTAGTTCTCCAAACCTCCTAGAGATATGCACCATTATTAATCGACAGGTAAAGAAACTAAAATAAAATCAGTGCAAAAGAAAACTTCAGCAGGCATGGTGGTATGCTGGGATAGTCCCAGTTATTCAGAAGACTGAGGCAGGAAGATTGCCTGAGCTCATGACCTCAGGACCAGCCGGGCAACACAGCAAGACCCTCTCTTAAAAAGAAAACTCAACAGCAAATATCTAAGACCTCAAAAATACTGGTTCAAATTCCTGTTGCTTTAATACAGTATCTTTTGTTTTGATTCAATGCTAATGGAAACATTTTATATGTTAAAAAGTCTGTTAGTAGTAAACATGCTTTACATTTTGGGCATAAATCTCTTTCTTTTTTGGGAGATTTTTCTTTTTTTCCTTGAAGCGTATGGAAAATCAAGATGAAAATCTCTTCTTACTAAATAAGTCAGTTTAGGAAGCTTAACTAGCAGGAACCCAGTACATCTAGTTCACCTTTTAAAGAGGTCAGGAGGTAAATTTAAACAGAAGTTCATGAGTGAGAGCAACATGGGAACAGAGAAACTCAATAAATGGTTGTGCTCTCATTGCATGTTAAAAAAGGAAATTAAAAGGTGCAAGAAAGCAATAATGGAACATGTGGCCTTTTGGCCTTTTAGGCTTTCACATTCTTAGAACTGAGGACGGATTGGAATTGCTCTCTCTTTTCCAGACAAGAAAAATCTTCTTGTCTTGGAATGAAACCTGGGATGTCACCTTGACCAATTTTTGAAAACTAAAAAATACCAGGTAAGTGCCTGACATTCGCCATTATTCTGGGGTAGAATTTCAGTTAAGAGAAATCATTCTCTGTACAAAAACTTGAAGTCACTAACAGTCATTCAGAAAATGCTGCAGGATATTACTCGAAAGTCTATTACAGACAGACCAGGAATGGACACACCAAGTCAAGACAGAAGAGGTGGGCTCATCAGGTACGGGATGTGGGAAGGTGCCAAGTGGGGGAGCTGTTCAGTATGTATGGCACAGGATTATACCAAGACATGCTTAGTGTGTGTGGACTCCAGGGAGGAGCCCTGACCAATTGTTTTCAATTGGACACAAGGATCTTGTGGGCTACTGTGGGGATCCTCCTTGAAGCAATCCTCTTCAGATTCTGAAACCAACAGTTTTAGCCAGAAGTTGACACAAACAAAACATTGTGAGTATCTTAGTTACTGTTCTTGCTGCTGAGACAAAATACCTGACATCAAAAGGGTGAAAAGGTTCATTACAGCTCACAGTTTGTAGAGGTTTCAGTACATAGTTGGCTGGCTCCAAGGCAGGTTGACTTGGTAGAGGAGCATCACAGAGGAGAAACAGTTCATGGTGGGCAGAAGGCAGCAAAGCAATGATGCAACTAGGAAGCAGTGGCATCAGCAGCCTGCCTCTCCCTTTTATCCTTTCCACACAGCTTTTGGGTGGTGCCACCCACACCAAGGGTGGGCCTTCTCAATATCCAGACCCAGGATAGTGCCAAACCGATCAGCAGACTAATTTAGTAATCACATACCCAGAATTGCAGCATCACACACTTAATCCCAGTATTATCCTCTAGATCCAGCCACCTCTGAAAAGCCCCACTTATGCTGAGGCTTCGGGGGGACATCTAGACACAAGCCACCTTCTAATAGTTTGCCATCTTCTTGGCTGTTAAGGAGTTAGTATGAACTTTTCATAACTGCCTTCCTCTGCTCCCTTGAGAGGCTTTTACCATTCTATTGGCAGCCAGGGTGCTCATGCCTTCTGGCTTCTTTCCCTGAATCCTACTTATTGAAATCAGCTCTAGGTGTCTGGTGGAAGTGATTTCATAAATTAATGCACACAGACAAATGGTGAAGTTCAATGTGCTTCCCAGAAACATTTCCATTAAACCCACAAAATGAATTTCTGAGTATGATAGAAGGGGGAGAAGAGAAAACAGGTGGAGAGACAAATCCTTACTGAATATTCACCACTTAATTCAATGAAAGCTGGTGGAATGAGTGAGAAATACACTGGAGACTATTCTTACTTTATCTCATTAAAAGTACAAAGTTCAGGGACTACCATCAACATAATGAGATGTAAGGAGGATGGTTTACAGCTGAGGTCTATGGCTTCTGGGGATGCAAAGAATCACACTAGTAAGATTGGAGCCCTTAGTCTTCTCAGAAGGTTCCCAGAAATCTCCTTGAACTTGTTGTTAGAACCTGGATTCTCCCTCAGCTTCCTTTATAGCCAGGGTCACTTAACTCTCTTCTCACCAATGACTACTCTTAGACCTAGAGAGGAAGGATTTAGTGGATTCTAGGAGCAGAAAAGTTGAGGTACACAGGGATCCCATGGTTGAACGTGGTATGCCAGATGGCAGGGTACCAGGATTACCTGCCCTCTCAAAGCAAAAGAGCTATAGCTTACCTCAGTTTAAATAGTAAGATTTGTATAAGACATATTTGATGTAAATGCTCTAAGTCTGAAAATCATGGCTGTCAGTCAACAAGCTCAGCTCAAGATGTTTGAGTAGCCAGCACAACGTACCCCTGCAACCAACTTCTATCTTCTGAGTTGCAGGGCCACTCAGTAACCCACTTCTGGTAACTAAAACCTGAGCCTCTGTGAAGCTTCCTTAGTTTCTCCAGTTTCTCTAGATTCTAAAAGAGAGTGCTCTAACTTGCTTTTGCTAGATCTTCCTGGGAATAGTCTTCTGAATGTTACGTCACTCACAGACCTAGTTCTGAACACGAGCTTTTAATACTGCCACCTCCTGGACTCTGGGCCATTTACTGGGGCACTGCTTGCCTTCCATCATGTCACTCGTGCTTTAACTGGCCTATTGCATTCCTGCTTCCATGTGGACATCAGCTTCTTCTGCTTCACTCACTTTGCAGTATGTAAAGTGGTAATTCTGACTTTAGGGTACAGGAAACCCAGTCTTAATAACTGGGTCATGACTGCTTTCCCTTAGGCTTAAGGAGTACTTTGTGGGAAAAACAATAATGTGGGAAAACCTCTTTCCTCCTCCTCTCCCTGTACACTACGGATTGAGCTATTATTATGCATATCCTTCAAGGAAGAGAGTTAAGTAGAACAATAAACTCATGCTAACCAGGGGAAGCATAGGATCCTTATGTGTACAACGGCATTAAATGCTGTGTAGTATTTGTATCCTAAGTGTCAAAAACGTCTTTTAAACATATGTCATCTTTTATTGAAAAGAACTTTTAAGTTATTGTAATTTTGGTCTATAATGCCACTGTGGAGCATTTCTAGCAAAGCATGTCAATTCTTTCTTGCTTATTTCAGTTGCCATTATCCACTGTGTACTAATGGACAGTTAAGAGGCCCTTGAGCCTATAAAAAGCTGGAGACATCGGCCTGATCTTCAGAAGACACCCTGCATACAGGTGAAGTGGTGGGCTGGCTTCCTTAATTCAGCACTCTGAGCCTTCCAAATGCCACACCTGCCAGATCCAAGGCTATTCTGAGCTTCAAGCAGGAAGAGCTGCCGAGTATGCAAAATTCTGCCAGACCATGTGGTTATTTTATTAAGAAAATAAATGCTTACAGATTCTAGTCTAAAACCACGAGGCCCAGTTCAGATTTATACAAACATTTTCAAAGGTAAAAATGGAATATATTATCAGTTACTAGTTCTCATAATTATAGTTTTCTTGGCAAGCAGTCATTTTCCTCCTGCATATAATGACTGGAACATTAGCACAAAGAATGTCTTTAAACAGAGTTTAGCCCCAGTGGGAGTTACTATTCCATATCATAAATTCTGCACCAAGTGGAACATTAAAATGAAGGGCTTTGTTATATTTAGATGTCCCCCCAAAGCTTTATGTGCTCAAAGGTGGGGCTTTTGGGAGGCAGCTGGATTATAGGTATGTGTTGTTGGATTAGACCATTTGCTACTGAGATTAAGGATGTGTGATAACTAAATTGGCTTAGCATAGATTTGGGTGTGGATAATGGGAAGGACCACCCTGGGTGAGGGTGGCAACACCCAAAGGGCTTGGAGCCTGGATGGGATAAAAGGGAAAGGGAGGCCTCTTGCTGCTTACTGCCTTCTGCTTGCCATACCATGGACCGTTTCTGCTCTGATGCCCTGCTACCAAGCCACTGTGCCTAGGAGTCAGCAGAATATGGATCAAAATCTCCACAGATTATAAATCAAAAATAAACTTTTCCTTCTTTGACTTGTGGGTACTGGATATTTTGTCTCAGCAAAGAGAAAAGTAACTAAGGCAAAGTAACTAAGGGAAGGCCCATCTTGGGAATACAAATTTTGGGGATAAATTGTAGATCATAAATTATAATAATTGAATTCAGGGATTAGCTGAAGGAATACTGAGGAAAAAGAAGTGTAGGGGAGCTGTTATTTCTTTAAAACAATTATAAATGAAACAAGATAAATTTTTCTTGGTACTCTAACTTTAAATTTTCAACCAGAATTTTCTGAACAGCCTACACCTATGATGTCACAATATGATTAAACACTATTTTTTTTTCTTTTGTGGCATGGGAATTGAACTTACAACCTCGTGCCTGCCAGGCAGGCGCTTAAGCCTCTGAGCCAAACTCCCAGCCCTAGTTTTTTGAAACAGGATCGCACTAGGTAGTTCAGGCCAGCCTTGCACTCATGTTGTAGCCCAAGCAGGCCTCGAACTCACAATGCTCCTCCTACCTCAGCCTCCCGAGTGCTGGGATTAAAGGCATGTGCCAGCATGCCTGGCTGATTAAATACAATTTTATTTCAGGGATTCATAACTTTGAGTAACACAGTTATTTGTTTATTGTCTCTAAACAACTCAAGCTGGAATCTTCAGTAAGCTAATGCCAAGATTAATTATATTATGAATTAAGATATCTACTCCATATATGTCATGTTAAGCACCCCAGTCTCAAGGAAGTCACAAATGATTTGGTCTGTCTTCTTTTACTTACAGTTTTTATCATGTAACTATACTAATAATTATATAGAATATCTTCTTGCTAATTGATTCACTTTATTTCTATGTAGTGTGCTTTTTAATTAATGCTTCACCTTATGTTGAAATGTGTCTTAGTAATAGTTCTACAATAATTTGATTTTGTTTTGCATTGGATTGAATGCAGAGCCTCACACATGCTTGGCAAGAGCTCTACCACTGAGCTGTATCCTCAGCCTTCTTTTAGTTTTAAAATGGTGAGTTTACTCCATCCCACTATTCCAGCATCTCTATTTTCAAACAGGTCAATTTAATCACTTACTTTTTCTGTGATTATTGATTGAAAACTTGGATTTAAGTCTGTATCTTTGTGTTGTTTTTTTTTCTGTGTAACTTTGTTTTCTCTTTCTACAACTTCTTTTAGCTTAATAAAGTTTGTAATAACATACTTACTTTCCTTTTTAACTAAAGGTTATATTTTTATTCTTTTTATGATCACCCTTACATTTTTAATAATCTAAGAATTCTTCCAACTATATGACATTGAAAGATTAAAAATAAAGAGTAATAATAGAACTTGAAATACTTTAATTACTGTAAAGTTCTAAGGAAGACACAGAATTTTAAAAATTTATTCATAAATAGATGGTCAGAAAGATGAGTCATTAAAAGTCATTTTGAAGTTACATTAAATGACAATTTTTTTCTAACAAAATCTGAAATATTTGTTTCTTCTATATTCCTCCAAATCTGAAGATTTTAGCACTTTCAATTATCCATTAAATACCACTCATTCCATCCTTATAATGTTGTCTAATTTTAACCTTTTAAAAATACACAACTTTTAAATACTTAACACATTTTAATCAAAGACTCTTGTTTCTTCTGCCTTATGCTTTCTCTTCTTTGTGTCATAATTCATCATTCAGTAGTACTTTTAATAAAATGATTACGCAGTAAACTTTTATCTGTGAGAGAGGTTTATGAAGTGATTGCTGCTTATAAAATTCTAGGTTGTCAGTTATTGTTCTCTCAACACTTTGATGATACTACTCTGTCATACAGTATCTATAGTTACTGATCACGAGTCTGCATTTGCCTAATTATGCTTCTTTCACTGGCCTGCCTTTCTTCCTACTTCGTGACATCCTTCAGATTCACTCTAGAATATTTAGGTGTATATTTAACGTCATTTATTCACCATCAATTTTAGAATATTCAGCCCTTTAATTGCTTCAAATACTGCTTCCCTATCATTTCTTTCTTTTTTTTTTTTTTCTGGATCTCCATTGGATGACTACTAGAATCTTACAATATCTTTTCCTTATTCCTTAACTGCTCGCTTTATCTATCTATTCATCTATCTATTGTCTACCTTTGTCTTTCTGAATTACATTCTTGGTGAATTCTTCAAGTGTACTTTCTAATTCACAACGTTCTCTGTTCCTCTACTCAGTTTAGAGTTTATCCCTTTTCTTAAATTTTCACTTCAATGATCATATTTTTCATTATGATTTATAATTCTTCTTGAAATATCCTCATGTCTTGTTTCCTGTCTCATTTTGATTTATAATTTCCTGCTCTCTTTAAATTGAAGTTATTCATTATTTTATCTTTTCAAACATCCTAGGCATACTTAGTTTAAAGACTTTGCCACATTGTCTCTTCAAGCCATCTGTAGTAATTCATGTTCCGGTGGCAGATTAGGCTGCCGGTCTTTATTGGTATCAGACTTTTTTATGAGCTTTAGAATTGTTTGGTCTGTACTCATCCTCAGTGGGAGATTCATTGTCTCTTCCCTCTCTCTGCTGGCTTTCCTGTTCACCCTTTCGTTCTCCCTCTGTCCTTCACTAGTAGTCTTGTTATTACTGTCTGAATTCCTGGGCCCTTAGTCAGAACTAAGTCTGAAGGATGGGAATACTGCAGACCTGGTTACAAAACAGTAAATAGTTTGGTTCACTTCCTAGTTGGGAGTCTGGAGTTTTGCTTTTCCACCTTTCTAGATCTCTGGCCTATCATAAAATTGAAGCCCCAGGTAGCAGTAAGCTGCTATTACATTCAGCTTGCTTTGCTTGAGGGGGAAGTGTGGCTCCCCACTTGGGCCCCAGTCTGAAGCAATGAGATGGTCTGGCACTACCTTGGCAGAGGTACCATTAGTCTCATTTACCCTGCAGAAGCTAAACTTCTGGCTGCCACTGTCTTATTCTATACCACAGCCCAGCTGGTCTATGGCTTTACTACTGCTCAATGCTCTGGTATTGCTTTGCACATGGAGATGCTCTTACTTTTCATTTCTTTTGGTTTCTTCTTTCTGTATTCTACTGATCATTGTGAATACACTTGGGGACAAGAAGTGTGAAATCACTAATCCTGTCTGGGCTACTCATGCCTCTTTGCTACAGTGAGGACTGTCAAAGGGAATCCTCGCTAAGCACAGAGGCATGAATGACCTGAGGTCTAGTAGGGAGTACAACTTGCTAAATCAAAGTAAAGAAGCTAGGTAAAATGTCAAGTCTCTGCCAAAGCCATGGAAATTTATTGGAATGTGATCACTTTTGCTTTGCAGATCAGAAAGCAAAAAGCAATGCACAGGTTGAGTAAGACATTAGTGTAATTCTGGGGGTTCTTCTTACAGACACCATGATGCGCTGCTACACCACAATAGTGTAATGATGCCTTCATAGACTGTCACTTCCAATCTTTTAAATCATTTTCAGGAAAATGTTCTATGACTTGAATATATCAGGAATAAACGTGTCATAATATTAGCCCTACATATTCTTTATTAGTAGCATATTGTAAATTTCTTAAAAATTCTCTGCATTATGGTACTCACCCAGTGCCGTGCAGGTGCACTATAAAAGTAGCCTGCAAAGATGAAACTTTTATTTGAATTGTGCTATGCTTAGCGAATCACTATGAGATTATGAATGTTTGATAAAAGCTTTCAGATGGCAGCACTGGTTTCTCGATAAACAACATCATAAAAAATTCAACAGCAGAGTAAAGTCCAGAATGCAAATATTAATACATTTTAAAACAAAAGCACTTGAATGATACTGTAGGTGAAGATGCATCATTGCTGATGCCTGTTTTTTTGTAGTCATCTGTAAAACTGAAATGCTGTGAACTGACTTTGAACCCATTCTTCACTGGACAAAGAAAACTCCAGTTATGGGCTCCACTTAGAGAACTGATGACAGGCATTTTGCATCTTGACTGTGTGATTCTTTCTAGTCTCTAGTGCCCAGAAGAGGCCATGTGGTTGGATCTCTGCCAATAACAGTCCGCTGTGAGTGCTGTAAGTGCTCCCTTGGTGAAGCCGTCATGCACAGGCCCTGACCTCCAGTGGGCAGCCTGCCCAAGGCACTTATACCAGCCTACGATGGCAGCAGCCTGTGCTGCAGGGGACAGAACTGATCACACTGAGAAATGCTTAGTCAGTGAGACTCTCCATCCTCCTAATACTAATACTGATAGTCTGATGAAGCTCTTAAAACAAGCAGGAGGTTAGACTTAGACCCCATCTCTTTCTCTCTGACTAGTCACATAGAAAACTATCAAGGTAACTATTGTATTGGTTTTCTGAGGAGTGGCAGTGTGATCTCATTTGAGTGGCTTGTCATTGAATCCTATGAGGTCTATGGTTTTACCATGCTCTATCTTTTTGTAACTATGGGAATATTTTAACTTTTGATGGTTGTCTATATACTACCAGAAGGAAAAGGGTACTTGTAAAGTTTAGACCAGAGATCAGAAGGACTACTGCAGATTTTACTTAACAGTTGAATTATGAGGTGGGGGTAAATGAATCATTTACCTTAAATCTGTGCATTTCACCTGTTAAATGAAGCCTAGAGGATAGGCCAAGTCTCAACACGGCATAGTAGTTCCAGAAGAAAAATTAAGCTCAACCAGATCTTCCCAACCAATAGGAAACATCATGAGTGTAAGAACGCTAGGAATTCCCAGGAAATCAAGTGAGTTCTTTAAGGGTTTTATGCCATAAAAGTTATTTATGATCCCCTTGGGCCACACAAGTTTCTGAAAGCCACAGAAGTCTTAGCCTTGTAGAATTTTGATGATTTTTCTTTCCCAGCTGAAGAAGCTTAGAATTCCTTTTTCTTTCTTTCATATCCAGTAGTCTAATAGTTTTGGCCTAAGAACCCAAAACAAACCACAAAAATCACACTTTCCATTTCTGGTTATCCAGGGTATAAACAACATGTTTGTGGACATTTTTTAGGCCCAGAGCCTCTAATTTCTGTAGCCCTAGTGTCTCAACCCAGAAAGTCATTACGGACCCCATCATTTGCTCAATAAAAGGGACAATGAAAGTAAATAGAATCTGTAATGGTTGATACATTGTGTCAACTTGAGAAGTTTAGAAGTTTAACTAAGTGACTCAGCAGGGAGCCAGGGTCCTCACTTTGTAAACATCCTCATCCTGTGCAAGAGGAGGGCAGGGAGATGGTATGAGTGCTACACTTGACCTAGGGGTGGCAGCCTGTTTACAATATAAGGGAGGAAAAGAGGCTTGCTTGCCCCCAGCTTGCCCTTTAGCTCTTGTGCTGTCTTCTGCCTCCCTGAACTGTTGCCCCATCTCAAGCTGCCCTACTTGAAGCCAGCTCATTATGGACTGAAACCTCTAAAACTGCGAGCTAAATAAACCTTTCCTTCCTGAATTTTAGATATCAGGTATTTTTTTCTCAGCAACAAGAGAAAAGTAACTAAGACAGAAACATTATTTTAAATTTACTGGAAATTTCAGTTTCCATGACCTTCATAACATGATTAAAGATTGTCTCTGTGATGGAACTTCACCAAATACTTTTTATGAATATTTGAAATTTTCCACAATGATAGTAAAATATAAACAAACAAAAAACACCCCAAAAAACATTAGCAGTGAGCATAGTTGTGCTATTAGCCACAATTCTGCTATCTTGGCAAGAGCTTCACGAATCCTCAAACTTCCACCCTAAGTCTGGTTGGAGCTCTCATTTTTGACCCTGTCACTGGCTCTACTCCCTGGATTCTCTCTGCTCTATAAACAGGACTGCATTTCAAGTAAGGAAATATGCTGCAAGAACAAGTCCTGTTATTGTACTGTTGCTTGAGATCTTTCACTGCTTCCTTATTTGATGTCCTGTGATGTTTTAAATATATACAGTGATGTGTTAGGGCCCATGAACTTAGTAAATCAATGTAAACTCAAGTTCTTACTTTTTAAAGATTGTGTTACAATATTCTTTTTCTTTTTTTCTCTTATTTTCCATTAATGTTCCCTTTCCTTTTTATATTAACTGTTCACGGATCAGACCAAGGCTTTATAAACAATGGGAAAAATTCAAGTCACTATAATATTCCTACATATCTATTGCATTTATTGAAAGAAGTAACTCTTAAAACAGCCTCCCAGATCATTTTCTTCCCAATCTCTCAAAATTGAAAAGGGAAAGAAAAGCAAATATTTTATAAACTCGACTTAAGCATATGAGTTGGACCAATGGTGGTGGAGTCACTCCACAAACTAAGTGTATGACTCCACTTCTCATTTGATCACACAAGTGAAAGAATCCACAGGAAAAAAAGCAGTCTTCCTCATTGTAGTGGTTGATTTGATTGTGTCAGCTTGAAACATTTAGAAGCTTAACTAAATTAGCTTAGCAATTCTACACCCTAGGGTGTAGAAGACTCACCGTAGGGTGGCTCATCACCTGGATGGTATAAAAGGGAGGGAGGAAGGACAAATGAGTTCCATTCTTTGGAGGAGCTCCAGTCTTTGCCTTCGGCTTGGACATTGTCTCCTGGCTTCTAGTGCAGACTCTTCGGCTTCTGCCTTGGATCCTTCAGCCTTCCAGCACAGGCTCTTCAGCCTTTGAGTATAGACCCTTCGGCTTTCTGTTGCAGACCCATCAGCCTGCTGGTGCAGACTTGCACAGGACACTGGAATGAACTCCAGACCTTGGATTGAATCCTTCAGCCTCCAGCATGCAGACAACCTCTGCATGCTTCCTCATCTGACTGGCTGACCATCGTAAGCCAATCTTGTAATTTCTTATACATTTGTATATCTTGTGTTATATTTGTTTTCTCTAGTAAAACCCTAATACACTCATAAAAAACCAATTAAGCATATTTGGGCAGAGGGTATTACTTGCTCTTTCTCTGTCTTGCTAATAAACAGATTCCAAAGCCACAGAGGAAAAGAGCCAGTTCTTTGTGAAGATTGGAGAAATACTTCCAATAATCTAGGTGTGATGCTGGGTGACTGAAGCCAGATGCACCGGGTCCTCTCACGATGCACTTTCTGGGCTCCCAGTATTAGCTATTTGTGTTGTCCATTCCCTCCCCCTACAAGTTTTAAGTTCTAGAGCTGGCCAGAAACTGCTATGCGGACAAGTGCCACATGATGTGAAGGCATGAATGAGGACGCCCTGAGCCTGGAGATGACTATGGGGAACCAGTCAGACTGCTTCAAAGCTCAGGGGTGTCTAAGGACACCTGATAATGCGACTCTGCTTGTTTTAGCACAGGTGCACAGTGGGATACAGTTAACGTGACCATGACTTAGCAAAGGTAAACACACATCTGTTGTTTAAAGAACTATACAAGAAAGTAAATATGAGATGACATTCCTCAGTTAAGGGGCATTTAGGTTGTTTAAAGATGTGGTATTTCTATATAATGGAATACTACTCAGCTATAAAGAATAAACTAGACATTTTCACTCTAGAATGGATGAACATTGAAAATATACTTCTCAGTGAACTAAATAAGTCACACATATGTAACTATTGCATTGTTACACTTGTGTGATGAGCTGAAAGAAAATCTATGTATATAAAAAATCAGTTAAGATAGTTAAAGAAAAAGAATTTTAAGTGAAAAGTAGTTTTCACAGGGTCATCTTCAGATTTCATTTTTAATGCAAAATGTTTATTTGAAAACAATAGAGCGATCATAACAAAAAAGATAGTCGTATAGCAGGTTTCTCTTGATTCAGTGAGGCAAAAGTTTTGTACTAATTTTCTGGACAGTGTTTCATGTCTATATCTTATACCCTAAACAACTGCTGTGAATATAACAATATGCAATGTGCTGATTATTGTTACTATCCTATTGGCTTGTTGTGAAATTGTTTTACTTTAATTTCTTACTTTTCTTCTGTTTAAAATAAAAAAAAAAGACTTTTACATGTCTAACCATAGGGAAAAAATGAGATAACGATCTGTATAAGTACACGATAGAGACGTAGGCGGTTCTTACACTCTTGTGCTCTGCTCTGCTCCATGCTGCCTACTATTGTTGCTGATGTCTTGTGAATGCATATTCTTTAACCTTGTGACTTCACCCTTGGACCCCCTTTCCGCAGCAGGCAGACAATGACTTAATGAAAAAGTCTGGGGGCAAACTGAGGCATCACATTCCTGGGCTTGAAAGGGCTCCTCCTAATCACTGACCTATGGAACCCATGCCAGGCTTTCTCAATTTTCTGATTTTTAAGAGAAGCTAGAAATCTGGGTTATTTTGAGAGGGGTGTGAAATCTCCTAATTTTTAAATTTTGGTACCAAAACCCCCACTCAGAAACAAAAAACAAAACAACCTGTGAGTGAAACAAAGCATGTCTGCAGGTCAAACAGACCTACAGGTGATCACAGAGTTTTTGCCTCATCATTTTGCTGTAGCCATTTCAAACTTGCATATGCCTCGAAAAAATGATTAAAGGGGTTTATAATTTGCTTGTTATGTTTTTGACAAGAATAAGCTGGTAAATAAAATATATCTGGAGTTTGTGATGGGATCAGGGCACATAAGAGATATCTATGGGGCAGGAAAGAAAATTCTGGGCTCATTACCACGTGATCTGAATGTGAGGTTTGGATTCTTACTAACTGGTGGGGTTTCAATGGATGAAACACCTCACCTTAATCTTTTCTTCTTTTGTGGTACTGGGGATAGAACTCAGGACCTTCATACTGAGCTATACTCCCAGCCCTTTTTATTTCTAGACAGGGTCTCACTAAGTTGCCCAAATTGGGCATGAGCTTGTGATCCTCTAGGGTCACCATGCCCAGCTGACACTTCACCTTTTGAAGCATCAGCTTTCTCATTTCTAAAATAGGATATTAATTCCTCTTTCACAGAGTAGTTATGAGGATTAAAGCAAATACATTTGGAAATGTTTTATAAACTACAACTACAGAGATCATGCACAGAGGTATGCAGTGAATAGATGCTTCGATTTCTAAGCGCATTAGTTAGGGGCTGTGAAGGATTCAGAAACAGTGGATAGAGTGGTTTTGGACAAGAATACAAGAGTTCCATGATTTGACTCATCCCTGGAGAAAAAGTGCAGTGAAGGGACAGGAAAGCAGAGTACAAACAAAAGGAACTTGGATGTGGGGACAGGAAGGAGAGCTATAGGGTTAGGGAGCAAGATTTCCTTCAAAAGAAAACTTACTAGGAGTAGAAGTAACCAACAAAATGGTAAATATCCACTGATGGATTATTTGTGGCAAATTTAAAATCACAGGTTGGCTTCTTACTCTTGGAGTAAGTTAGTCAAAGCACTAATGTACCTCCTCACCCTTAAGTCAAAGAGGAAGAATTCATTTCAATATTAACCCAAGAAAAACACAGAGGAAATCACAATGCAAAGAATATTTTTATTAATTCCAAGAAAAACTGTAGATAACTTTTGGTTTATTAGCTGTTTTCAAGTCACCAACAGTCTCTTGTTTTCTATGAAAGTAGACAGACAAATTGCTTTTCAATAATTTGCATACCTTTCACTTGGAGAGTAAAAATTTTACTATGGGGTTGTTACTGGTTTTTCCCTTGAGGAAGTTACACAAGTCTAAATTTTTTCCCTTTGATTTTGGCATTAAGGGCTACAACATTTCTCTGTAAAGGAGTGTGTGTAATAAACCCAAGGATACTGTTTTAAATTTCAAAATGGAGAAAAATAAAGTAGTTATTGATGTAGAGCAATTCTTTTAAAACAAAGTAACTAAAATTATAGGAAGTTCCAGTGAACTCTCTACAGTCCTAGGCTACTAAGCAGATGATGTCCAAGATCTTCCTAACATCTGGCCCAGGACCACAACCTTTGGGAAGATTCTACATTTAGCAGAATACAATATGTTGCTTTATTTTAAACAAGGCTGAAGAAAAGCTCATTCTTCTTATTCCACTTCCTTGTCCTAGCCTTGTTAGGTCAAGAAATCTATCTTATTGACAATTTAGAGATTTAAGATTTAAGAATTTAGAGATTTAAGATGCTGTGTGATCTGAAAACAAATACATTTAAAGACAATTGTCACTTGTCCTGGCATTTCCTCCTGGCAAGAGGTACTGGGGAAAACAGGTGGTTATTAACCAAAGGTGTCTGTGGATAGAACCATACAAGGTATGCGCAAAATACATGGGGAATGTTTAAGTTAAAAAATTTACTACTGCACAGTAAAAAGACACATTGCCATCAATTCCTCTTAAAATACCCTCCCCCGATGTACTTATCCTATTCTTCTTGGCACTTTGTGGGGGCAGTTCTGCGAGGTGTCATAAAAACAATATGGTGAACGTCGCTGCTGAGTGCCATCCAATAGAAAGGTAGGCTCATGAAAATATTTCCATGTGTCCTCACCCACTTTATTCACCAGGTCTGGCACTGTGTGACTTCTGGCTCTTCTCCCAAAGCCAAAATAACACCCAAAGATAACATTTTGAATCAATTCAGGACATCGAGGTACCTCCAACAGTGCAACTCACAAAAGCGAACTTCCAGAACCGCTTCAGAAAGTGGAAAGAATGATGACATAAGTTTGCTCAAAGTAAAGAGGAATACTTTGGGGGAAATTAATGGCAATGTGTCTTCTACTGTAATAAAATTTTTAAAAATAAGCACTCACTGTAGTTTTCAGTCACACCTTCTATTTCAATGTAATTTGTTTTCTTTGCAATCCTAAGTAATTTGTTATGCACACTTAAAGACATTCTGAGAAGAGATCCATTGGCATCACTAGATGCTATGGTGTTCATGACATAAAAGAGATTAAGAACTGGTTAGTATTGGGGATATGCATTTTTTTCTTGAGCAAGATGACAAAATTTGTGTCTACTGTACCATGTGTTTCCTGACCTGTGTTCTAGCACTGGGACTCACTTGGGCATCAAAAAATGTTAACAGAAGATTATTTTTGACTAAGATGTAATAAATTGTCTCTTAAAAGGTTGGGTAAAACTTTCATTTCACAGAGTTGAACAGCAAACTACAAAAACCACGAATAATTTTTATGCAAATAGTCCTCTTAATCTACATTTACTACTTAACCTATAACAGTGGTCCTCTCAGGGCAATCTGCTGATCCCTGTTGGAACCCTGAGACCCTTTCAGGTTCTGAAAAATCAAAACTTTTACATAAAATACCAAGATTTTGATAGCGTTGATTGTGTGCTTATGGAACAAAACTATAATGGTAAAACAGCTGGTTCGTTAGTGTGAATCAAGATAGGGGATCAAATTGTACTGAGTCATGATATTCTTTCTTAGTTCATTTGCAATAATATAGTAGCTTCTTTTAATAATACTCTTGATGGAGCTGTAAAAGTTGCTAACTGCACTAATGTAAATCCTTGACTGTGCATCTTCTTAATATTCTGTGAAGAGACAGCAAATTTGCATATAGCACTCTGGCTATGGACCTCCTGGTAGTTCGGTAGTGAAGATTCAATTCTCAAAGCAAAATGCTTAAATGTGCAAAAGAAAATGTTGCCTTTAGAAGGACACCAAATATATTGAATTAGCTATCAAAATAGTACAAAGTTGTAATAAATAATATATGTGCTTGTTTGAGGTACTAATAAGATTTCTCAGTGGGTCTAGTATCCACTGTATCGATCTGAGCATTGTTAGTATGAGTGATTATTCTGAGATAACTTTAGTAGTGATAATTGATCTACCCATGCATTTTATTGATGATATTATAGGTGTAGTTAATATTGCTGTAGTTTGCTGTCCACATTAAAAAATGAAGAAAATACTAAATTGCTGAAACTGATGTTTCTTGTTTTGTTTTGATTTTTTCTATTGGAGTTCATGGACCCTGGAATTCACTATTGATCTTCGATGGTGGTGGTGGGGGCATGATTTGTGGACCCTATAGCAGGGATACCTCCTTAGAATAATCTTTTGATTCTTGATATAAATAATATCAACACTTATTTTGTGACCACCTATGATGCTTTATATTGCTTAGCTTTTCTTCAATCACCATCTGACATATTTAATATTCTTTGTCTGTTTATCTCAGTGTCAGCTCACTGGGATGTGAGTCCATGGGAAGTGGGGCTTTGTCTGCCTTGCTCACTGCTATCCCAGGTCTTAGGAGTGCCCAGTCTATAACCCTATAACCAATGCTTAGCCCAGATGTCTTTCTGTGTGTGATTAGATATGCTCTATCTTTTTTTTTTTTTTTTTTTTTTGTGGCACTGGGGATTGAACTCACAACCTTGCGCCTGCCAGACAGGTGCTTAAGCCACTGAGTCAAACTCTCAGCCCTGTGTGATTAGATATGATCCAAATCACAATGAATCTACAAGGAACCTCCCCTCCTCTTTTTGCTTTTAGTTCATGCTGTTAATATACCATCACTGTATATTTTTTCAATACCATCAATACCATCATTGTATAGTTTTTCAATAACTACAATTTATAAATTTTACAATCTGCACTTAGTCTCATTGTCTAAGCTGAGTTTTCTTAGGAAGAATTTGCTATTTTAAAAGAACTTCTCAATCAACTAACAGAGCTTGTCCCTAGGTCTGGGGAATGTCAGTGCCTACTACTGTTTCCTAGTGGCTTAAAGAGAGAAAAGGCAAATGGTGGAGCACAAGCCAGAATTTTCTGAAAAAAAAAAAAAAAAAAAAAACTCTAAAGTAAAGTTTTTGTGGGCTAAGATGGAAAATATGAATCTGAAAGTCTGAATATCTGGGATTGTAATTTTATCCATGAAAACACCCAGTGTCATGTGAAAGAAATCAAACAGCTAAGTGGAAACCCACTGTCCACTTAACCTATCACTGAACGTTTTCTTGGAGTCTCAATCTTAATACAATGATTTGCTAAATGACTCTAATTTAAAAGCCAGAAAAATCTCATCGGCATCAAATATTAGTCTTCTTTCACCTCAAATGGTTGCATTACAAGACTGATTCATGTTTGTGATATAAAATATTGTTAAGTAAAAAGAAGAAAATAAAAGCATCCATATATCTGTCACACAGAATAAATATTTTAAAATCAAAAGTATAAATAATATAAAAATATAATGGCTACAAAAATATATTGGTGCATACCCCTTTCATTTTATTGCAAGAAGTCCTATTTATCTCACTGTGGGTTGTCTTATCATACCAAATAAAATATTAAAAAGAACAAAAGGAAACAAAAATCTTTGAAGTTTCTTGCTGCATACATTTTTTATTTAAATGTGAGATTTTATCATAAGGAGGCCAATTTTTCAGTTGGATTTTCACTGATTTAGACATTCTTCCATCTAAATTATAAATGAGAAAGAATAGATTTAACAAAGTAAAATTCATTCGGTTTCCAAAAACACTCAGGAAAACTTGTTATTTACCATATGGATGGGTAAATTCTTGTTGACTCTGTTACTTGAAGAGGAGATATGAGGAGTTGAGAGTATTGTGTTAGTCTGGTCCTTTACCTACCCAGATTAAAATGGACTAAGGCTCTGACCTAGCTTTGGTTTCTATTTTATGCACCTGCTTCTTGAATTTGTTTGTCTTCAAGTCTCTGTTCACTTGGAATGACACACAACAGAGCTAGGGAACATGCAGTCTCATTTTGCATCTCTGCTCTCAGGAGTACAACTGTTTCTTTCAGCACAGTCCAAGCCATTTTCAGTGTATCTGACCATGGATAAAGGTCCATCACTGGTCTTTTCCTTATTGTGGATATTTTCTTTCTTCCACATCCTAGCTGTCATGGGCTATTCCTTTATGTAATGCCCCAATCTTTTGTCAAGTCAGTTACAAGTGCTAATGGATCTTGTAAAAAGTAATAGAGATATAGGACATGAATTTCTTTGTGGCTTGGCCACCTCCTTCAGCAAGAAGGGTTCTGGAATTTTTAGCCTCTTTGCAATTCACTCTCAGTTCTTCTCTCCCTTCGCTGTTCTAATCCTTTGGAACCACTTAAACTTTTAAACCAAGCTTATTCTTTGGGAGGAGTGCATAGCATACTGAGGTCAAAGAATACCTGAAATAGCTTCTTCAGAGGTTCAGAGGCTTCAAATGGTAACAACAAAAATGCAGGAATTAGGTACTTCTTGTCTTTCTGAAGTCTTTGAATATCTAGTATCCCATTTTTACTGGCTGGCAGAGGACTGATGAGGTTCTCACACTTCTGGGAAGGGCCCCTGCAGAAGGAGCAGCTGTGGGCTGTGCAGCTCACGGTTGGGTTCACTCACTGTGGGGATGCGGGCAGGTGGGAGAGAGCAACAGTCTCCACTGGGAGCTGCTGGCTGGTGGGCTCGACACCAGACACAGAGGGCAAGGAAGAAGGGGAGGGAAGGGACTATGTATCTGGGGAGAGACAGATGGGCTCTCCCATAAAGGGTAGACACGCAGATGGAAAGCAGCAAAGCAAAAAGGGATAGTGAAGTGGGATGGACTGCATGATTGCATGGAGGTAGGAGTTTGGCACAGTATTACATGTGAGGCCTACAGCTTTTAGTCATCTGCAGCTTCAGGTGAGGGAGCAGGAAACATCCTCATGTGGCTTCCTGTATGCCCTTCAGAGAATGCCAGAGGAAAGATGGCTCTGGTTGTGGGTGCTGCTGTTGCCTTTTACAGAAACAGAATAAATAGGGGATTGACACATGATGCAGGCTCACCTGGCGGTACAACCTCAGGCTTCCATTCTTCCTACTTTTTGCCTCACACTCTGTCCCAGCATTCTCCCTGCATTTAGCTTCTCCCTGCATCAGGCTCTCAGTTATACCCTCTGTGCCAGGGAACCTTCTGCTCATCCCACAGAACTCAACTCAGCTATCACCTCCTCCAGGCACAAGTTCTCCACACTTCACTGAGATTCCTAGACTGTGCCCTGAGGTTAGAATTCCAGTTATCTGGCTGACTTTCTTCTGAGGCTGGATTCCAAGAGAGCAGAGTCTCTATCTCATTTCTTTAGCCCTGTCTCCCACCACTGTGCTTGCTACAGAGCAGAACCCAAAGCAGATATACTTGGCTGAATGTTTGATGAATGAACACACAATGAAGATGATCAAGAAGTTCGCAGCATGAGATGAAACTCTATAGAATGTAAGCTCCACAGCAGCAGCAAATTGTGTTCTAATCACTGAATTTTTCCAAATGCTGGAGGAAGTGTCTGTCACACAGTAGGCACTCAAAAGTATGTTTTAAGTAAACAAATAAGGAAGAAGTATTTAGGAAAGAGGTGTACAAAGGGAAATTTATTTACAGATTCTCTTTTCATGTCACCAGCTTTCAAAGAGCTTTTCTTGAAGTCAGGGTTTCTCTCAGGGGAGACCTGCTTTTCAAGCTAGGAACAGGCTTCCTGGCACAAATGAGGTCTCCCACAACTTGTTGTGTGCATGAGAAGTATTCTTGGTAGTTCATAGATTACTCAGCTTGAAGTGAACCTAAGAGCAGAGTTTTCTGATGTGTCAAAGCCCCTTGGGGCACACCACATTGTTCAGTGGCTGCGACTCCTTGGACAGCTTCTTTTCATCCTAACCCTCCCGCAGAGCTGAGCTCGCAGGCACTGCAGCACAGGGCACCATGAGAAAAGATCCTGGGCTCTGAAAGCTTGAATGTTCCTGCCTGCTTGCAGGCAGTCTGCATATTTCATTTCCTGGGCTGGACAGGGCAGAGCTGGAGGACCAATAACTTCCCAATAAACTGCCAGCAGCTTGTGGTTGGGAGACAGCAAGAAGCATATTCATCATATCACTGGGCTGCAATGGATGATAGAGTGCTCCTAAAAGGTCATCTTGAGGTTAAAATACATTTTCCAATAGTGTCTGTCTCTGTAAAGTTACAACTCAGATATGACTGCACCCAGCATGCCTTTTAAAAAAAAATTATTATTCCATATGGGCCCCCAATTCTGAATCATCAATAGGGCAAGGATGTCTCTCAGTATCACCTTTGGCAGTCAATATTTATTGTCCGGTAAAGCATGCAGGAGTCTGGGAATACAGGAACCATAAGAGGACTGCTCTCCTTGTCCGTGAGAAACTTTCTATTTAGTAGAGACAGACCCACAATGACAATGGCAGGACACAAGGCACAACAACCTCTGCTACACAGAGTTAGAGGATGTAGGGTGGCTTCAGGAATTTTGTATACCAGAAGGCCAGCATGGAAACATAAAGCCAATTGCATGTAGCTCAGAGGTTGGAGGGGCAGCACTGAAGTCAGCTGACTTGGGTTTAAATCAGTGGTGTTTTGGTCAGTGCACAACAACCACTCTCTCTGAACAAACACACGATGTCCTGATTTGTAGCATTTGTAGATTCCCATGGTATAAATACTCTGAACATACCAAAATTTGAGTTAGCATGTTGATAACTCAACCGAACTGCTATGAGCTGATACTTTTTTTTTCTTCCATAACACATGTGGACATTTAACTGCCAAAGTAGTGGCACTGAGAGAGGTGGTGAGGCTTTAAGAGATGTCTGGTAGTCATCCACGGTGGTGCATGCCTGTAATTCTAGGTACTGGGGAGGCTGTGACAGTAAGATGAAAAGTTTGATGCTAGTCTGCACAGCATTTTCTTACTTTAAAAATAAGAAATTTTTAAAAAGGCTGCAGTATAGTTTGGTTGTAGAGCAACCATGGGCTCAATCCCTAGCACCATAAAAGAAAGTATGTGGGAAGGGATTAATGGCATTCTCGTGTGACTGTATTAGTTCTTAAATGAGCACATTGTTTTAAAGTAGATTAGTCCTCATTGTCCCCTCTTTCTTTCGTACATGCTCACTTCCTTCCTGACTCCCACCACATTATAAACCAGCACTAGGCCTTCCCTAGATACAGCTGCCTGATCTTGGACTTTCTAGAACCATGAACCAAATAAGCTCCTTTTCTTATAAATTTCCCTGTGCTGGGTATTGTTATAGAAGTAGACAATGGACTAAAACATCAACTGACTAGCACAATTCCTAAAATACTAAAAACCAGTTAGACTCAGCTCCAGCACACTCCACCGACTGAAATCCACTGTTATTTACTAGTTGTGTGAACACAGGCTTGTAACTTAACCTTTACTGTCCTTGGGGTCTCATGTGCAAAAAGGGCATCATAATGTCTCTGCTAGAAGGATGCTGTAAACATTAAATGAGATTGCATGTGTGTGGCAGCTACAAATCTCTCTTGCTGTGGGCAGAGAAAGTGACCGAACATCCAAGCTGCTTTATTTTGACTCTGCCACCACACCTGTGCCTAGGCCATGCTTCCTATGGGCTCCTATCAGGCTGTGATCAAGCATGGTAAGAAGTCTAAGACCGGTCCACTCCTGTAAGGCATAGGAGTCCTCTGATGAGAGACTTAGGCCCAAAGATTCCCCTTTTGCCTGTGTGAAAAGTTCCTGGAACTATCCTATAGTCTGAAGACCATCTAATCAATTCTTTCTTCTCTCTATCCTTCACAGGGATCAAACTTGTAGTGGGTCCAATATTTCTTTCTTTTTCTCTCACATGCATTTCTTTCAATAAATCTTTTGCATTTTCAATTTCATCTTGGTTTCTCCCCTTCTCCCCTCCTTTCCTCACTTCCTTTTTTTCTTCCTGTTCCTCTTCCTCCTCTACCTCCCCACCCCCTCTTCTGGGTCTCATGTATTATTACAGGCTGCCCTTGAGCTCACTATGTAGTTCAGGCTGGCCTCAAACTCACGATCCTCCTGCCTCAGCTCCCCAAATTCTGTCTCTTAAAGGACTTTAGCATGCTAACTACTTTAGACTTGTATACAATAAGTACTCAATTAGTATTTTTAAAATGTTTTGTAGAATCCCCTACCCCTTACTTTCTTAGAACCTAGTTCTTCCCATGATAAGTGATCTTGAGAGAGAACACTGAGGATGCCTACCACCTGAATGCCTCTGCATGCCTCACCAGGACAAAGGGGACCAGACTTCCCTGTATTATCTCTGTATTTCTATGTCTTTCTTGTCTGCTGCTTAAATTCATTTGACTTTTTCCCTTATCACTGAATGGAAATTGATCTGCCAAGATCACTTAGTCTTGTCTTATTTTAAATCCAATGGTCATATGTTCTATTCTTATTTTGAATGAACCATCTGGAAGCTTTTGACATTGATGAACAATGCTCTCTCCTCAAAACCTTTCTTTTCTTATTCTGTGACTTGTCATCCCTATGTTGTTCTCTTTTGGTGACTTTTAAACAGTTTCTTCTACTTCTCAACTCGTCTATGAGTACTAAAAATGGGTGAACCACAGGGTCTTTATCCTTGTCCTCAATAAACACCCCAGAGATTCAGTTCAACAACTTCAGCAAATAATTACTGAACCAACTTGGTTCTATACTGGACCTCAACCCTCATGGAATCGATATTTTAGTAGATGGATTACCCTCTCTTTAAATGTTTAAGCTTTAATTCCACACACCCAACAGCCCTCTATTTATGAATGGATGTCTCATTGCTAAGTACTTCAAGCATCGGAAACTCAGCATATGCAGAGCAGAACTCTTTTTTTCTGACCCTCTGTGCCTTCCTTCCCTATATCAGCAGCATCATCCATCAAACTACTCCATCCGGAAACCTAGAGTCACCCTCAACTACTCTTTCCTCCTTTAGGTTCACATCTAATCACTCACAAAACAACTGTTGATTTTATGTTGCAGAAATGCTTTTACCTATGACTCCTGGTCTCCTCTATAGTAACAACTCTACTCTGAACCAAAATAATTTATCTTGTTGTACTCCAAATATTTTTATTTTGCTCAAGTAAAAATTCTATCATGCAAATCTTGTCATTCCCTATCCCCTAAAACTCTTCACTGTCTTCAGCACAGCACTTCAAATGCTTAAAGTATCTCTTTAAGGCCTTTGATGATTGAGCTCCCACCCACCTCTCTGGTTCCACATCACACTCCTGCTTTCTACACTCTATTCACATGAGATTCTTGCCCTACCTGGGACTTTTAACCTATGTACATATTGTTCCCCCAGTCTGATCATCTCTTCCAATTCATTGTTTGATGTCTGTCTTGCCTGATAGATTATACACTCTGTGGTGATGGGAGGAACCACATTTGTGTTTTTCATTAGTCCCTCTTCGGTATCTGCTAAAGGGTTGGCTACAGAGTAGTTGCTGAGCATTTGTTAAAAGAAAGAATGAGTAAATTGATCACATCAAAGTACAAATAGACAAAACATTTGTGCATATGGAGTACTTAACCAGTTGCAGGTGGGTAGGTTCATTAAAAGATGTTGATAATTAAATGCCAGGTCTATCAGGTTTATTTCTGTTTAAAGGAAAGAACCTAGTAAGAAGAGTTTAAATTTTAAAAAGCCTCAAATTTCAGTAATTGGCATTGATGTGTGTGTGTATGTGTGTGTGTAGTGGTGACAGGTGGTTCACCTATGGTAATTGGTCTCCTGAGATGACCTGTATATTATATAATTAGATGGTAGTGATATATACACACATACATACATCTATTTCAAAAAAATCCATAAAATACATATAAATATATTTTAAAAACTTCCATTTCTTGTAGTTAAACTTAGCAACTTTTTTAGTATTTATTAGAGCTTCTGGGTTTTCAGTTACACTTAAAAGACCTTATTGACTCTAAAATCATAGAAAAAACTCTCCGTGGTATACTGCAGAATTCTTTGTTGTAACTGGTGATAAATTAAAAAGTTAAAGCCATCTGAAATTTATACTGCTGTTAGGTGTCATATATTAACCTCATATCTTTTTCTCAAATGAATAACAGATTTCCCAGATGAATAACAGATTAATATACATATTTCAAAAATATATATAATTTTTCAAAATTATGGAGGAAGTGCTGAGTGATCTTCAGATTTCTAATCTGAAATTATGTTTGCAACGTTTTAATTAGGAGATGAATTTTGTTATACACTGATTTGTAAGAGTTCTTATATTTTAATATCTTAAAGAATAAATACTTTGTCATAATCATAGTAACTATTGTCTCCTTTGATTCGTCTTTTAACATGGTTTGAAATTTTATGTGTAATAAACTTATTTTAAATAAGGACAAATTTAGGGATTTTTCTTCCATCACCTGTGTACATACCCCAGATCCCTGGGGGATTGTTATATATCTGTCCATGATTATGTGTTCTTCCATAGCTTTCTCATTTTTCACCTTTTACCTTTTAAATCAATCCGGAATTTATTTTGATGTATGTGGGGTTAGAAGAGTACCTTTTAAAAAACTATCTAATGTGTTTTTCTAATGTCTTTATTGACTAGCCTTTCCTTTCTCTACTGGCTCATGTTTTTTACTAATCAGAATGTTATGGAGACATTGTACATTCATATGCGGTTATGATGCCTTTTTGATCAAATACTAATGACAATATTCAGTCATGATGAGAGCTGCATTTCATGTAGGAAGCAGGAAGAGAATTTTTAGCATGGGAATAACAATGTCAGATTTGTACACCAGATGCTTTGACCATGGACTGGGAGCAGAGGAACTGGGGACAGATGGAAGGACTTCCAGGCTTTTGCACGGTCCACTTGGGCAATGCTGAGGGCTTTGATGATGACTCACTGGTGTGGAGGCCCCAGGCTGGTAGGAGCCTCACGTCCTCCAACCATTGCCACAGCCACAAGCTTTGCAGAGAAGCACCCCCAGAGCACCAAGCATCAGCAGCTCATCATGTCTCTTGCTTTCTATTCCTACTGTGACACCCACTGAAATCCACCTGGCACTCATGTGTGCAGAGTCCAGATGTAAGGGAACACAGGTTTCAGGGAAAACCTGACCAATGGTAGACAGACAATAGGTAAATGCCCTCCTCTTTCTTCCCACAGGCAGACAAATTCTGTGGCAAATTCTGCACTTCTCTTAACAGCCCTGGGGGCCTGTGTTATTTGCTGTACTAATAACCAATTTAGAGATTCACCTTTGCATCAGTTTTCCCTCCATGCTCATATCTCCCTAGTCCCCCTTTCCTATTTCCTGGGGTTGCCGGCCATGATTTGCCACTTTCCCACTGGCCCAGACCTCAGGACTCTGCTTCCAGGAGGACCCTCAGCTAAGACAGAGGCTGCTATGGTGTGATAATGCTTTGTTCCCGCCAAACTAGTGTTGAAATTTTCCATTGCAGCAGTGGTGGAAGGTGAAACCTAGCAAACTGTTGGTCAGAGTTGGTTGTGATTAATCTTTTTGCCTTGGTTCTGGTCACTTTTCTTAATCTCATAGGTTTTTACTAATAGTGGTCAGTTGTGGACTGCCATCAGTCATATCTGTGATGTACAGCTATCCAATTCTCTCCTTTTTTGTTGAAATTGATAACTCTCTTTTATGTGTCTTCTGACTCTTCCACAAGTCTCATCCAAGAGTTTCACTAATTTCAAAAATTGAGAGCATTTTATACTATATGATGGGGTAAAGGGGCAGCTACCTTATTATAAAAGTCAGGCCAAAGTTACTTTCTTCCTTCTTTTTAAAAGAGATGAATCTGGAAATGTTTGGTTGGATGTTGCTTCTACTTTGTAAAATGAAATGCGGAGTTATTTTTTAGGAGGCCAAGGCGGGCAACTGAGGTTCTTGCACAACTGTTTTTTAAAAGCTCTGGTTCTCATGAAACTGAGTAGGCTTTCATTTAAATTCTTTCACACAGCATAAACATTTGCATGGGTTTAGGGTCAGAAGAAAAAAGCTTTCTGTTCTAGGGGCTGCATGATTTTGTAACTAGTTGAGCCCCACCTGTTCCGTCCTCTCTTGGCTGCTTTCCTAAGATGAATGAAGATGTCACACAGGATGAAATCAAACTTCCTCTAAAATGTCCACCAAGTCACATTTACTGGTATCATTTCTACTCTATCTGCGATGCTCATTTGTCAATCATAAAAGGGAACAAAAGTAGTTTGCTAAATTGTGCTTTGCAAATCTCACTGATTATGAATCAGGACCATCACAATATCCAGGCTTGATGACTTAGTCTATAATTTCCCCAGGCAATTAATGTTTTACTATTAAAAGCCATGTTTGACCTTTGAAGTGCATTTTAGAAGATCAGGCATCTGTAATACCTATTTCTATCTAAGACTGCCTCAAAGCTCCAAGGCACTCGGCATGCCCTTGGCTCCCTATCCCTCCACCCATTTAGCCACCTGTTTGAATAATGTACTCATGCTGACATCTCCATCATGCTCATACTTTAGGCAGAGAACTCCGATACAGTAAATGTGGTGACAAATGGCCAACCATCCCCTCTTCTTATTGTCTATGCTTCCTGTAGTCAAAAGTATTTAGTCTTGTCCTACAATTTCCAGCCATTAGAGGGCAAGGCTGTTACATCTAACAGACTCTGAGACTTGTTTTGAAAGTCTGAGTGAATTGGGTATTTTTTTCCAATTATACACTATCTAATTCAATTTACTTTATTAGAAAAACTACCAGCTATTTCATGTTAATATTGACATTTTCATAAGTACTTGCAATTAGAATTCAAGCTGAGATTCCGATAAACCTCTTAGATGTTTTACACTTCCTTTCCCTGTCTCTCAGCTTTGCAAAATATTTTTAAGAACATGTTTGGAGGTCATTCCACCTTTGGCGAGTTTATACTGTGTATGTAAAAACAGTTGAGCAGAGAAACAAAATATTGCAAATGGCAAAACAAATTGGGAGCAAGGATAGTGGTGTATCAACTTCTGCAAAAGAGTGTAGGATATGAAACTCAAAATTATAGCAGATAAATGGAGCCATGAGAGAATATATGTGCATCCATGTTTATAGTAGCACAATTTGTAATAGCTAAATCTTGGAAACAACCCAAATGCCCATCAACTGAGGAATGGATAAAAAAGATGTAGTATTTTTATGTAATGGAATACTACGATGTAGTATTTTTATGTAATGGAATACTACGATAAACTCAAGGTTTTTATAGGTGAATGGATGCAACTAGAAACCATACTCATAAGTGAAATAAATCAGACTTGAATGTGTAAACATATTGTCTCAGTAGTGTAAGAAACTGAAAGAGTAAATAAGATCCAAAAGTTAAAATAAATATAACAAAAGGGAAACAAACTGCTCAAAGGGAAATTATATTATTTGATCAATCTTGCATGCCTATATTTGGAAGCCTAAGCAATTACTATGAGGATAACAATATGCAATATAACAACCATTGTTAAATTCCTATCATCTTGTTTTGAAATTCTATATCGCCATTTTTTTTTGCTGTCATTTTGCTTTTGTTGTTGTTTTTTAATTGTTTGTTTGCTTCTTGATTTTTCTAGTTTTTTTCTCTTTAAAATAAAAAACAATGGAGCCATGGGTTTTTCACTTCACACAGAACTTCACCCCATTGTTTTTTCAAATAGTAAGTCCTCTACTGCATTTAGAGAACTTTTCTTTCTTTTTTTTTTTTTTGTACCAGGGATCAAACTCATGACCTTGGGTTTGTCAGCAGGCACTTGTGCCACGGAGCTAAATCCCCAGCACCTAGAGAAAATTTCTTGACTTCATTTAAAGTATATTTCTATTTGCTCACATCATTTTATTTAGAATTTATAGGCCTTTGAATTGGCCTGCATTTCAAGAATGTCATATGTCTTTCTGAAGAGATATCAATAGATTCCAAGTGCCCTATCACCCTAAATAAAAGGATATCCACATGCTAAAATACTTTATTCATCAAAGTGCTCACTCTCTGTTTTATTGCCTCAAGCATGGCTTCTAACACAAGATCTTAAATGCACAGTATAATACACTCTTTGGCTTCTCAGTAATAAATATTACCCACTTCAATTTTAGAATACCTGTCACTGACAGGAAATTCATAAATATGACAGATACTGCATTACACCATCAAACTTCTTTAATGATATTTATTTGCCTATATCAATTAAAAGCCTAGGAAACAGAAGATTTTCTAAGCAAAATCAAATACAACTTTTTCCAAATCAACAGAGGATAAGAAGGCAAACATCCATAAAATATTTAGGGGTGCTTCTCCTGCTAATTCAGTCAAGAATGGATGTGAATTCCTCACTAGTTCTCAGCCTTATCTCCCTGTCGGCATCACTTCTGGAGCCTTTAAAAAAACAATGTGCAAACCAATCTACAGGAGCGTGAACTAGGCACTGGTGGTTTGTAAAGCCCCCCAAGTTAGCCGAGTCAGCCTGCCAACCAAACGCGAGACACCTGCCTCAGCAGGGGTGCTGCGCTGAGCCCTGTGTTGGGGACACAGCTGCAGCCCTTTCTGATGACTCATGGAGGGACGGGGCCAAGAGCAGAAGAACTCAGCTGTGGGGTGGCCAGTGGGATGCACCTGGCTGTGCTCTGGCAGCCTGGTGGATGATGGTCCTGACTGGACCCTAGTTAGAGGAAGCAGGTCAGGTCAGGGAGACTGCCTTGGCAGCCACTGGAGAAGTGCTGTTTTTCTCCTCCAGGGACATCTATAAAATACTTCACCATCCCCAACCTCCTCATCCCCTAAAACCATCTGCTCCAGCCAAATGGGCGGCTCACCATGGATCAGCCTGCAGTTCTCAGGTTTCTGCACATTTTCTAATTTCGCTTTATCTCAACAAGTCTCCCATGTGGTCCCCCTCAATCTTAACCCTGCCATGTTTTTGCATCTATCCCTAAAGACTCAGCACCTGGCTCTTCTAGAAAGCTGCCACCAACAACCCCAGGGCTCCCTGATTTCCTTCCTCTCCTCATTTCTCAGGTTACCAGGTGCCTGTGCTACACTTTTGTGAACTGAACCTCTGCCAGCCACCAGCTGCACAGAGCTGTTATCTCTCTCCTTTGAGTGTTAAACTTTTCACGTTTGGGTTTTCTGTTGCTAACCAGGCATCAGGACTTGCAAAGGCAGGGATGGGTCTGACTCTGCAGATTCTCTCCCACTGCCACCCTTCCCGCCTGGAGTTGCAGCCTGCATGTGGTTGATGGTCTGCAGCACCTTCTTGATGGTTAACCTTCCACCTGGACCATTGCCGGAACCGCTAACTTCCTTCCATATCTACTTGAAACTCTTTCTGTACTTTATGTTGTTGCCAAAGTCACTCCCCCTCCAAAAATGTAAAAGTTGTAGAATTCCATGCAAGCATGCCTCCTTTACTATAAATCCCCTAGTATGTGGCCTGAGGGGTCCTATCGGGTCTAACACGACCTGCCCACGTTACAAGACTTAGCTCTTTTCTTCCTCCATTGGCTTTTCCTGCTCAGCCTCCTTGGTTCTTTCCCATGTTCACTGTGCTCTTCTGCCACAACACCACTCCATGTGTTCTTCCCTGTTGTGGGATGTATTCCCTTCTCTTTCCCTTCTGATCAACCATCGCTTCTCTGATCTAGACTTGCTACCTGCTCCACTCCCCTCTCTGTATTATAGGATGTGAAGCAGTTGCTATTTCACATGCATTGGTGTGGTCTGGGGATGAATGTCTGTTTCTCTGGTAAGACTGTGAGCTCCATCTACTCAGAACAGTGTTATGGCTACTCAATATTTTATCTCCATTTCCTACAAGAGTGCCTATCACACAGCAAGTACGAAGGCAACACTTACTGAATCAATGAATGCAAAGTGGATAGATGGATGGATGACAGAGAGGTAGTAGAAGGAAGATGTAACAGAGTATTTGATTTGCCAATTGGTGTTGCAGATGAGGGACAGGAAAGCCATTGTCTGCATGGCAGTATGACATGGCACAAAGCAGATGTGTGTTTCCCACCTTTTTTGGTACCATAAAATGTCTACAACCTAATCCCTGGGACTTGTAACTATGTTCCTTTTACGGCAAAAGAAACTCTACAGATGTTAATAAGGTTGTGTTATGGACTTGAGATAGAGAGGTAATCCTGAATTTCTTGAGTGGACCTAATTTAAAGACATCAGTCTTTAGAAGTGGAGAACCCTTCCCATGTGGGTTAGAAAAATGACAGAAGAGAGATTTTTCCTCTGGCTTTGAAGACAGAGGAAGGGGACCATGGTCTAAAGTATGGCTCCAAGGAAACAGGAACAGCCATTGGGCTAACATGCAAATGAGATCTAAGTGTTACAACCACAGGAAGAGGATTCTGCCAACCCCTTGTGTGAGGGAGGAAGAGCTGGAGCTTCCTTTGGAGCCCAGGTGTCCAACCTTTTGTCTTACCAGAGCTGCACTGAGTGAACAGGAATTGTCTGGGGCCACATGTAAAAAACATAACACAGTTACTGCATAAAAGTAGCAAAACTTCCAAGATATCTTTTACTACAACATTTCTAGCATTAGCAACCTTGTATATGTAATTATAAGATACGATGAGCAAAAATTATTTGATACATATTTGTACATCCCATACCACTTAGGCTAAAATAACTTTTTAACTTATTAAATTATTTTACAAAATAACACAATCAGCCCAAGTTTAATAATTAGATAAGAAACCTTACATGTCTGCTTAAAAATAATAAATGCCTATTGTCACAGCACACACATGTATAGTAGGCTGAAATACTATTATTGGACCACCTTCATTTGCTAAGTTGCACAAGTGCATATGAAGTGTGATACTTTCAGGTGTTGAATGGACAGTGATCTGGCACAAGAAATGGAGTTGCTCTGTACCATACCCTCCCTACATAGTTCTCTATTGTCACCTAAGCAGTGTGCACTCAAGTACCACACAGCTGGGTCAAGAAGTATGTTGCTGAAAAAAAAAATATCACACAATAATGTTCAAAGTTTATGACTTTGTGGGGCTGCACTAATTAGTTGTCTAGGACTGTACAGCTGTGGGCTGTGGGTCAGACCCATCTGCCTTATGGTCTCCAGAAAGGAGCACAGTGCTGCCAGTACCTTAGTTTTAGCCTGGTGAAACCATGTCACATTTCTGACCTCAGACTGTAAGATGACATTTCTGTTGGTAAAGTCATCAGGTGCATGGTCAACTGTTATGAAAGCAGCGATGGGAACTAACACAGGTACTTGAGTTACAGGTGGCGATGCCCTGTTCCACCTGTCATCTTTGACAGCAGGAGAGAGGAGATGTGTTTCGGTGTCAGCCAAATTTGCCCCATGAGGTGCAGCACAGGGCAACCAAACTGAGCCATTCTTAGGAGCCTGACTGTGAGCTACAGAGATGCTAGGTGGTGGCTGGTCAGTAAGTAACTGATGGCAGCTAAGAACCAAGGCAGCCCTGGGCTCTAATGGACCTGCTCACCAGAACTGGGTCCATTCTAAACGATACCTAGTTGCCCAGCAGGAAGTTGGCAGTGCTGTGACTGATGTTCTTCCTGGGTGGCCTGGCTCTGCCTGGCATTTCCTGCTTCTCACTGGCAGTCATGGTCCTTTGGTCCTCTTTTTTTTTTTTTTTTTTTTTGGTACCAGGAATTGAACTCACAACCTCACGCATGCTAGGCAGGTGCTTAAGCCACTGAGCTAAATCCCCGGCCCCCTTTGGTCCTCTTGACCACACACAAGCGTATCATGACTTCTCCATCCTGTGCCCTCTGTTCCCTGGAGCAAGCTAAGTGAATCTTAGGAAAAGTATCGAATGTGGCTGGCACACATTTCCCTCCTTTGTGGTTGGATCTTTGACCCTACTGGGCTTCTCTGAGCCCACCTCAGTAGTCTGTAAGGCTGGATGGTGCTAATGCCCACATGGGGCATGGAAGAAACAGATGCTGGGGATGAATGAGTTACTATGAGGGGGAGCTTGCTAACTTCCACATATAGCTGCTTTGTGGCAACTCAGGAGGTGTCTCATGGCATTCAATTCTCCTCTCACAAGACTTCTAGCTCACTCTCATTTTCTCTCCTTTTCTTCAAAATCACTTGGTTGTTCCCTGTTTTTCTCCACCCTCTCCCTGCTTCACTCATCTTCCTCTCTGTTTGGCCCAAGCCCCTAAGAATACTGCAGGTTTGCTACCCTCTAGAAATGGCCTCTGGTTCTAAAAACACTTGCAACAGACTCTGAAGACCATCTCTGAGGCCGGAGCTCCTTCCTCCCCCATGCTTTGGGATGCTCTGATCCCTGTGGTGTGGCATTCAGGGCCAGCATGCCTTCCCCCACCCCTCAGAGGGGAGGCTGTGCCACTGAGGACTTTACAAACCCGTGCCTACATGAGCTCCAAGTAAATAAACACAGGACAAATGTCTGCCAGCAGGCTGGGATCAAAACGCATCTCCAGCTGCTGGGAACACAAAGAGAAGCAGTTTCCTTAGAAACTGTTCCCCAGGGAAGGGGTCTTGTGAGGCCATCTGAGTTCTCAGCAGTGGCACACCTGATGGCTCAGGGCATGGTCCTGCACGTCCCCAGCCCCATGTGAACGGTAGCTACCATGGGGCTCCTGAGCAGAGATGGTCCATGTCTTCAGGAAACATAGTCCTTTTGATTTGAGTGCTACCAGCTACCTCCTGAGTTGCCACCAAAGGACAACAGGATCATTTTTAGACCACAGGGAGTCATTAAAAGAGTTGTTATGGCTTAGATCAAGAATGTCTTCCAAAGGCCTAACTGAAAGGTGACTGAAACATGGTGGGGCCAGACAGCTGACTTGAGAGGTGGGGTCTGGTTGGAAGAGGTGGGTTACTGGAGATGTGACCTGGAAGGGTCTATTTCCCTCCTCGGCTCCTGGCCTCCATGATGTGAGTAGCTTTCTGCCACCCAGCTGTTTCCACCATGTACCTCCTTGCCTTGGAGCCATGCAACTACGAACTGAAAATGTGAGCCAAAATAAACCCCTCCTTCAAGTTGCAGGTGTCAGATGTGTCCAGCAATGAAAAAATGACTAAGACAAGAGCAAAGGGGATGGAGGCACCAAATCTGCAATGTGTTCAGGACATTTTTAGCTCTCCATGCATTTCTGTGTAGAATGTGCGACTGATTCTTTTAACAATCCTGTAATGCAGGCAAGGGAGGTAACGTGATCCTGTTGCACAGAGGAGACAGAAAAGGCTCACAAAGGCTAAATCACCAGCTGAGTCACCAGCTATGGTGTAAGAAAGGAGCATAATTACACTAAGTTCTAGGCCCCTATCATAGCTTGCAACTAGAAGCCAAATTTGAATTAGCTGGACCTCATGAGCATTACTTCCTTTCCTTTAGTGAGTCAAGAAACATAGATATTTTCTGAAACACTTAAAAAACAGATGACCCAATCCCTTACTGGTTTTCTTTCTTTAGGAAAAATGATGCTTCAGGAATGGAGGCAAAGCCCAAGGCTTCATTCACAAGATGGCCTTAGTGGTCAGGACAGAGTGGAAATTTCCACACACCAGGGTTTCACACGTAAACTTCCAGAGCCGAAGGACGTCTAGCGTCCAAGATGTTCAAGCAGATTAAAATGCATAGCTTTCTGAAAACCTTTGCTGACTCTGGCCAACTTTCAGGCTTCTCCAGGATCCACTGGGGCCAACATGATTCACTGAATTCTTTATGAATTAAGGAGCTGTAAATTACGCATCTTTTCTTTGAAACATGCATTACTTTCCACACTTCACAGCCAAACCGAATGAATAGTATCACAGAGCCAGTTTTGTCTCTGGGAAAATGTTATCCCCTCTTCCTAGTCTTCTGTGCAGGGTGGCCCCTGCTGAGGTGGCAGTGATGGCTGAGGAAGCAACCCGAGTTGCTTTTTTTTTTTTTTTTTTTGGAGTTTGCAAGTGCAAAGTGAAGTCTGTGCAAAATATTTCACTGTGAAAGTTCTAAGGCTGGGTTTCAGGCAAAGAGCAAGCACAAATCACACATGTGCAACCGGCCAAGCAAAAGGAACAGTAGGAGAAATCCATTTCTGAAGAAGTTTGGAGACTGGAAAGTGGAGGGGTTTGGAGGAGTGCAGTGTTTGCCCTCCCCTGGAAGTCACAGCAATGGCTTGTCCTTCAAGGTTATTCATTCTTTCTTGGATGGCATCCTGCATGCTAGATACTCCCCTGCCCCAGAAGCAAAGCAGCCCACACTCCAGCTAGAGGAGAGGCGCATGTGCAGGGACACGTTCAAGTGGGCCTGGGCTCAGGTGGCTCTCAGACAAATAAAGGAGGCCACCACCTCGACTGCAGGACTTGGGTTCTGGCTCTAGACAAAGAAATGAACCTATGGCCATGGCCTTGCTTCAGGGCAGCAGCTATCAGATGACTATATCTGTGTTTTCATTCACTTATTTAAAAATTATTCTCTGTAAAATGTCGAAAAGGATAGTTTGGAAAGAAACAGAAAGCTTGAGAAAACCTAGCTGCTCCCAGAAAATACAGAGAACAGTTATAAGATGCTTGAGCATTTAGAAAGATAGTTTTACCAGGCATAGCTTTATAAAGAGGTGCAGATGTTGTTATATAAAATGCTTTTGCTCAAAGGGCATGGTTCTTGGCCTTGTTCTCTACCCACTTTACCATTCAAGAAGTGAAACTGAAGGTTTGCCTGGCTTCAACCTCTGCAGGCCCAGACCCTCCCAGACTCAGGACCCTTCCTGCATTTGTGAGGTGTGAGTATCCTCATCACCTGCAAAGCCTAGATCTCTTCACCCTTTCGGTATTCTTTCAAGCCACTGACCATGGAGGTACTGACCCTTCCTATCCCCAGCAAGCTCCGAAGCCCCCAGTTGTGTACTATGCAGCTCTTCCAAGCTTGGAACCATAAACAGACTGCTGACTTCTGGCAGTGGGGTAAAGTACAAGGCTTTTGAGCACTGAGATCTGGAATCATGTGAGAATCAGCTGACTGACCTAGGCTAGCACCATGAGTGTGTGTGTGGCGTGTAGCTCACAGGAGAGAACCTTGATGTGTAGTCCCTAGAGGGTATGCTGTGTAGCCAGGGCCAATACCCCTCTCAGGCCTTGCTGCACGCCAGGCCTTGCTGACGGGACGGTGTCTCCTCACAGCTGCCCAGGCTCCACAGAGACATAAACAACACCCTCTTCTGAAGTACAGAAGTGACCACCCAGGTTTGCCAAAACGAGGACGGGCTCAGGCAGGGGCAATTTTATTTCATAGGATCAAGGAGATGGAATAAAAAGTTTCAGCTATTTTTAAAGAAAGTCATTAGGCCATCTTCCAAATAAACAAACTATCCTTGGAACAAGAAAACAACCTTCTAAGTGGGTCAGGCCAGGGCCAGATCACAAAGAAGTCAGGCCCACCTTGAGCCCTGCTTACCACTTAACCCCATCCCCCTCGATTTTCTGCTTGGCTGGTTTGTGCCCTATGGGCCCCTGCCAAAAAAGATCTGATAAACTTGTCTGACATAGACCCTCCCAAAACACAATGCTCACACTTGGAAAAGAGACCTCTTCAAATTACTAAGGGGAGAATTCCTGGCAGGGTGGGTTTACTTAGAATCTCTCAGTCAAGTCACACGATCAAGGCAGTTACCAGCACCTCAGAAACATCAGACTTGTACCCACCACCAACCTGCCACACTTTAAAAAAATGACTTAAAGCATGACTTTTCTTTCTCACAGTTTGTAATTTTTCTTCTGTGTAAGTGAATATCTATCTATCTATTATCTATCTATCTACATGATATAGAATGACTTATAGGATGGCAAAATAACTTGAGAGACTAGGAGAACTAGAGAATTCCTCACAACCTTACAGTGCTACTTGAAGAACAGAATTTCAATGATTTGTTTCCATTTCTATGATTTCTTAGCACCATCTGCTATCATTTGATTCTAATTTTCTTAGTATTTGGATTATATCAGAACTTTGAACTACTATTTTTTTTTTTTTTTTTTTTTTTTTTTGCGGCACCGGGGTTTGAACTCACAGCCTTGCACCTGCCAGGGCAGGCGCTTAAGCCACTGAGCCAAACTCCCAGCCCTGGTTTTTTGAGGCAGGGTCGCACTATGTAGCTCAGGCCGGCCTTGCGCTCGCGTTGTAGCCCAAGCCGGCCTCGAACTCACAACGCTCCGCCTACCTCAGCCTCCCGAGTGCTGGGATTAAAGGC
>RJWM01002429.1:0-78174 GCA_004363535.1 Dasyprocta punctata
ACAGTTTCCTCTATCAGAGCCATTATTTTACATGCATTGAATTACTTTGACATTTTTATGAGGATCATTTTTAAACTCAAATTAGCAGGTTTCAGTATTATTTCCCTTTCCTTTCTCCTTGTCTTCCTAAGGAAAATGCCCTTGTTATTAACATAAAACCTTGACCATGCTGTGATGCTGAACATGAATTTCAAGTATGGCTAAAAACATTGTCCTTTTTCACAGTATTATTATGATTTTTGCAATAAATTCTGTATATTAATGTGCTTTGTAAACCATAAAAAGCTATGTATAATTTGTATTATTATCCTTAGATTTGGAGGCAGTAGTTTTTCATTTTCTATGCTCATTTCTTTCCACATGGTCAATTCAGAATTTAAGACTAGACTGGCTTCCCTCTAGGACGTCATTAGTGGTGACCTTGTCATTTAATGTTAACCGCACCTCTTTTACACCACAGTTGAAAATGGCTGATAGCCAGTGCTAGCAAAGCGTTGCAAACCAGGTGAGCTAGGCAGGTGCAGGCCTCATTTCCCATGTCTATCAAAACAATCCTTAGATTCCCAGCTTACTGGATCTGTTTCATTCTTTATGACCAGATCTGAAAAGTTTTCCAATTTTATCATTTTGGGAATCATTTTCACCCATTAAAAACATTTTTAAAATATAGGTGAATATCATTTTAGGGATCAATTAATCTATCACTTGCATAATTCTGTGTCAGAAACACAAATTAATTTTTTTCAATTTCAAATAAGTGAAGCATATACAAATACAGAGATAAATTTTCTGTGAGTAAACTAGAATACCAAGATTTTATTCAACCAAAATCCACTAAATTGATTTTTTTCAGGCTTGTGTACTAAGTAGTATTAGATCAAATATCTTTTAACATTATTATTTTATTTCATTCACTTTCATTAACTACAGGAGTAGTGTTGTGCTTTCCTTACAAGTGCACATTTACTTTTGTGCTTAATATTGTCCAAATTAATATAGTTTTATTACATCTCATTCTATACCGATTTGAAAGATGAATACCAATTATTAAAAACTCACAGATAATTCTATTTCTCCAAACCATCTTTATCAAAGCCGAAACTAAATGAAATAACATTTTTTACCCAAGCCCTATATTAATAAATCTAATCATTCTTAGGCCATTAGAAAAAAAATAACAATTAAAGATTTTTAAGGAAAACTACAGGATTGCAGCTCCTCTAATTAGCCAAAGTGAATCTGCAGACTTCATGTTTACAGCAGGTTTTTCATGAGCCTGAGAAAAAGAAAGCAATCTGTTTTGGAGGTCAACTGAGTTCCCACCTAAATTTCAGTTTATTGACGAGTTGCATAACTGAATAAAGAACACAAGAAATTTTGTGCCCAGCGAGTATCACATTATTAACACAAACTATTACTGCATAAATAGCTTTTGAATAACTTCTTGGAAGAAATCCATTAAAACAAAAATTTTAAATTGACCTGCACAAAGCAAAATGATACATAATGTAAAACTTTCTCTCTCTCTCTCTCTCTCTCTCTCTCTCTCTCTCTCTCTTTCTGAGGAAAAACACATCTTAACAAGGAAGGGAGAGATTGATGAAACATATTTATTTTTTCTAGATAATTTCTTCACTTATTCTGTTCGAGAAGTAACATATTGAGCAAGTAAACAGGTGCATATCACAGAACAAACTACTGAATATAAACTATATGTCATACAAATAGTTTGCCTCAGAGTGCATTTTGCTTGTTTAGTTTTGCTTTTATAAATAAAAAATCTAGAACAATAATTCAAAAATACCATCTAAATGGCTGACTTTAGAATATATACATATTCATATACATAATTATATGTGTTCATTTGAATTGTGTATGAGCACATTTTTTGTGTTCAAAGCAAAGGGATCTTATTCAAAAATGATAGAATGATAATTTTTATCAAGCTCAGAGAATTCTCACTCTGTGAAGAATGAAAACTCTTAGAAGTCTTACCCTGAGACAGCAAGCAGGTTTTGTTTGTGTTATCAGAATTAATTTTACAAAATGAATTTACCTTTAATCACTCTTGCATCCTACAACTGACTGCCATGGTCATACTATCACATTATATTGCTATATTTTATACATTAAAACTACCTATGGATCCCCTAAAGTCATTTAATTTTTGACTTTTTTTTTCTCATTTACACTTTTGGAAGACAAAAATCCAACTAGTTTCTAAGAGTTAGCAAAGAAAAATAAAAGAATAAAATGAAATATTCAAACCTTTCATTCTGAGTTACTGAAATTCATCTGTAAATTGATCAAAGCAGAATCCAAAGTACAATTCTGACTTACAAAATTACATACAGATACTGTAATGGGTATCAAAGTGAATCATGATACATTCTATATACATAGTATGGGAAGGGAAAAGCCGGAAGGAGAAAAGGGAGGAGGAAAAGATATAGACCTGTATATATGTATATGTAAGATAGCTAAAATGAACACACTGCTGAATGTATTCGTTATTGAGAAAGAATAATTAATACTCATATGATTAGATCAATTTTACATGTCTATATCTGCTAATGTAAGTAACCATTTTGAAGATAACGATACGCAATATTGCAACCATTGTCAAGTTTCTATCATCCGGTTTTGTAAACCTGCAGTGTTACTGTTGTGTATTTACTCTAGTTGTTTGTTTGTCTCTTTTGCTTGTTGTCTTTGTTTTATATGTCTTTTTTTCTGTTTTTTCTTCACTTAAATAAAAAAAAGATATTAAACAGGTGACTTCCACACAATTAGGATATTGAGTTCTTTTTTAAAGAAATAAAAATATGTATGGATATATATGTATATGTATATGGTGTATGTGTATGTATCTAAATGTATATGTAAACATAAATGTAACTGGGTAAATCATAAATAAATGTGAAATTGGAAAAAATACAGAAAACTACATAGAGAAAAACATAATAAATAAATAAGAATTCAAAGTAATCATCTGCTACATATATCTTTATTGTGAAGAAACAAAAACATTAGCAATATTTAAAGAGTGTCCAGCACTCTGAAGGCTGAGGCAGGAGGACTATTGTGAGTTCAAGAACAGCCTGGGCTACAAAGTGAGTTCAAGGCCAGCCTGAGCTGAATAGTGAGACCCTGTCTCAAAAAACAGGGCCAGGAATTTATCTCAGTGGCATAAGGGCCTGCTTGGCAGGCATGAGGTTGGGAGTTCAATCCTCTGTACCAATAAATAAATAAATAAATAAATAGTATCATTTCAAAATATAGATGTGATTGTGAGTTACTAAACAGGTCTATGTTTTTTTTTGTTTGTTTGTTTTGTTTTGTTTTGTTTTGAGACAGGGCCTCACTATGTAGCTCAGGCTGGCTTTAAACTCACAGAGCTCCTTCTGTCTCATTCCCCCACGTGCTAGGATTATAGGCATGAGCCACCACTTCCGGCAGTTCTATGTACTTTTGTACATGCTGTGTACCATTGTTGAGGAAAAAGTCAGTATAACCTTTCTGATGAAACTTTTGCCATATTGCTAGTGATATAATATATGTTTGTCTTTATATTCACAATTCTACTCCTGAGTATTAAATTTATCGAAAGAATTAGGTGAGTACTTAAAGATGAATGTGCAAGTTTGTTCAATATAATGTTGTATAAGTAGCCCCAGACTGTTTTTTCAAAGAGGTGTAAACTCTGCTAAAATGCATAGCAAAACATTGAAAGTGCTAGATACTATTATAAAATCGGGAGTTTTTGTGATTAAAAGATATTAAAGTAGCTGACTGGGTTATGTTCTCATGTGATTTCTGTAGAAATACTCCAGAACAAAGCCAGTGACAACTTCATCTCCCCATAAATGTATAACAGGAAAACTCAAACATGCAAATGATAATTTGCCATAAAGATGTGTTATAATTTACTATGTCATTTCTTGTACGCAAGTGGTCACATATATAGCGAATGCTTAAACCAAATACAGTATTACAGTAAAAGACATTCTTTTAAATCCCCTAAAAATACTCCTTCTTACTTTGAACACATTTCATCATTCTTGCCACTCAATGAAACAGTTCTTGAAGTCCTTCTCTTCTCTCCTTTTCTCTTTTCTTTTCTTTTTTTCTTTGTTTGTTTGTTTGTTTGTTTGTTTCTTTCTTTTGGTGAGTCTCTTTCAGGTATGATGAATGGCAAATGCAATTGCTGAGCGCCATCCTATCGGGGGCCCAGCCTAGATTCCCAGTCTTCCTAACGAGTGTACAGCGAGGGCTTAAATAAATGAGACAAGTGGTATGATTTTAGGGCTCCAGGAGGATCAAAGTCCCTGCAGAGTTCTTGACTCTGCAGCTATCACAAGGGCTAAGACAAAGAGCTTCTCTGGATCACCTGTACGTATTTTCAAATAGACAAAGAGAGGGGATAATGAGGGAGGTGCTGATGGTGGTGTTGGAACTGAGCAGGACTTGGGAGTCACTTCAAGGACATCTCCAAGTAGGAAGGAATGGAGAACTATTTTATCTCCAAGATGGCCTTTGTGATGGGACTGTGATGCCCTGCAGAGTAAGATGCCTGCAGGGCAGTCTCTATTAACATAATTGATTATGGAGCCAATATGTCCTCAGCTGTGACTTTCTTTACCTTGCCTTTTGAGGTATCTCTGACCTCATTGATCACTACAGGCCTCAATCAGGATCAGTGATTCATAGAGTTTCCTTACTATGAATCAGCTCCCATCTGAGGCAAGGGGCCTAGGCCTAGGACAGGCTCACAGATAAATAAAATGCCAATTAGTAAATTTTAAATCCTGCTCAGAACTGCTTCGTAGCAGTCTCCAACACCATCCAATGCAAACAGATGCTGTTAAAAACATTGCCATGTGTCTTCATCCTCCTTATTCAGCAGATCTGGCAGTTCTCCAAAGTCAAAATGACAATGACAACAAGTGTTCTGAATCAATTCAGCATATCCAGGTAGTCACTAAAAAGACATGCAGAAAGAGGACCTTCAGAACTGCTTTAAAATGTGGCAAAAATGATGGAATGCGTAGTTTGTCTTGTCATTGTTTTATTGTCTGATTTTTTAATGCCTAGATTTCATAACTTGAACAACTATTTCTAAGATAACAATAGGTAATATACTGACTAGTGTTGATTTCTTGCTTTTTTTTTTTGAAATTCTGTATTATGTCTACCTTTTTTTTCTGTTTTACTTTTTTAAAAGAAAAAAAATCAATGGGGAGCATTTTGAAGGGTCTGTATTTTGATATACTGTGTGAATTTGAGAAGTTTAGAAACTTAACTAAGCAACTCAGCAGGGGGCCAGGGTCCTCATCCTGTGCAATCGGAGGGAACAGAGATGGTTTAAATACTACACTCACCCCAGGAGTGGTAGCCTGCTTACAATGTAAGGAAGGAAGGGAGGATTGCTCTCCCCTCCTTTGCTCTTGTTGCACTTGCTGTCTTCTGTCTCCTTGAACTATTGCTCCTCACCATGCCGCCCTGCCTTGGAGCCAGTTGATTACAAACTGAAACATCCGCAAACTGTGAGCTAAATAAACCTTTCATTCTTAATTTTTGGCTTTGGGTATTTTGTCTCAGTAATGAGGGAAAAGTAACTAAGACAGGGGCTAATAACAATGGGTCTTTTACTATAAAAGTTTTTATTTAAATATTTACCAAAATTTTATGTAGGTGGAATGATTTTAGTCAGATGGGATTGCTCATGCAAAAATATCTAGAATCTTTATTCCTCATAGGAACAGATTGCTTGAAAATTTCATGTTAAAAAACCGATGCTCTGATGTATAACTTGGTGTCATAAACACAGCAATCCAAATGACAATAACCAATGTACTTCACTTAATGTACTCCTCTCTTACTCTGGATCAGAGAAAGTGTGTCTCATGGATAAAGAACCTAGAAAGTTGCCATCAGAGTCTCATCTCTTTGATTTATCCATGTGCTGTGGTTTGGATTTTAAATTTCCCCACCACCCAAATCACAAGTGTTGGAGTGCTGGTACCCAAAGCAGCAATGTTCAGATCTTTGCCTTGTGGAGGTGCAGTGATCTCATGAACTCAGGCACAGATTAATTCATTTAGGAGTTCATGACTTAGAGAGCTTTGTGGAAAGAATGAAATCGCTGATCTGGACCCTAGCTGAAGAAGTAAGACCCTGGAATATACCTTGCATCTGGTCTCTATCTTCCTCTGACTGTTAACTGACTGTGTCAGTTTGAGTAAAAAATGCCCAGCTAAAATTGGATCATCATAGTTCTGAGTGTGACTGAAGGATTTCCTGAAGACAGAAGACCACCCACCTTAGATGTGACTCTCACCAAACAACAGGCTTGTCACCTGAACAGAATAAATGGGAAACAAGGAAGGCTCACCTCTGTTTTCATGGAGGAGTTCCATTCCTCACCTTCACCATGGGTATCCTCTCCAGCCTTGCAGACTCTTCGGCCTTCATCATAGATCTCACCCTCCTTTCACAGACTCCATGGGACACTACAATGAGCTTCAGACCTCCCTTGAATGCTCTGGAGCTCCAGCACATACACAGCCCATTTAATCTGGTCCATACCTATCTCCGCTCTGCAGGCAGCCATTTAAAAGACAGGCAAATATCCATGTGTCTTACATTAAGCCTGTTTCTGTAGCAAGCTCTCACTGGTAGACCTGCCACCTCCCTCTCTCTACTCTCTCTCTCCTTCCTGCTTGCCAGGAGCCAAGATAAATCAGTTCTCTTTCAATTTGATTTTCTCAGGTATTTTGCTAAAGAGGAAGAGAACTTACTTAAGGACCCATGGTAGGTGATTGCTTTCCCTTTTGTGGGACACATAATCTTTTATTTATAAGAACCTCAAAAAAAAAAAAAAAAGAAAGAAAAAGAAAGAAAGAAAGCAAGAAAAAAAATCTGAGTATGAATTCTGTTTTTTGTATTAGCTCAATGCAGATCAAAAGAAATTTCACAAAGGAAGGACTTTGTTTTCCAATATTGGAACCGAAAATAAATATACAAGTGAATCAGAAATAAAATAACTTTAAACATTTTAGGAGCTAATAAAATAACAGTATAACTGTGTAATAGTGATAAGGTAAAGGGTAGCAGTACTGCAGACTGCCTCACCTAGCTTGACAGGACAGGTTCCCCAGGGGAGCTGCAATCTGAAAAATGAGCTGAATATTACAAGCATGATAAAAGAGATGTGAAGACATTGGGAAGAATACTTGAAAAGAATGAAAAGCAAACCTGAATGTTCTGTTGCGATGGTATCTAACTTTTAGCTTTAAAATGTCCTTCCTGCTAAAAATTACTAAAGTCTAAAGAATTTTTGTTTTTGGAGCTATAGCTAACCATTTTGTCATTTGCAGATGAAAATGAAGAATTTAAAAGGATGTATTTAAAATGCACCCTAAAACACGTGAATATACACTGATATCAATACTTATTTAATAATTACATCTTACAAAGCAGCAGTGATAAATGTAAGAATGTAATACGGTGCTTAATCTTTGTTCTAACAGAGTTTATTTGTATTCTTATCTTAGCTTCTGTCTTTAGTCCTTGTGAAATCATAGTTTATGGAGCCTCTCTTGATAGAATGAGACTTGAAAAGATATCTAAAATCTTAAAAACTGTTCAGCTTTGCTTCCCACTAGAAAGCATCTTGGTTCGCATTTTTTATGACCATGTGGACGATGGCACAAAGTTTAAATTTATTCTTGTTCCAAAGGAAAGTCAATGGAAGATTTTAGAAAGACAAGTAGTACATAAGGAGGGGGAGAGGGGTTGAAGGCAGGGGAATGGAAAAAAAGAGGAACCAAGATATATTATATACAGGTACAAAGTCCCTATGATGAATCTGGTCATTATGTATATGTAAATTATACCAAATAAGCTTAATAATTAAAAAAAGAGAGAGAGAAGGGCCTTATCTTAGTTTTAGGAAGTCAATTTTAATAATATCTAAATCTTGGAAACTGCCTCAATGTCAATCAACAGGTGAATGAACAAAGGAAATATTCTAATATACACACAACGAGTACTACCCTGGCAGAAAGAAGAGTAAATTTGAGGCATTTGTGGGTAAATAGGTACATCCTGAGACCATGATGCTATGTAAAGTAAATCAGACTCACAAGCTTAACATCATATGGCCTCACTTATATGAGAACTCCAATACAGAAATAAATAACAATGTGAGGAATGGACAATTGGCAATAGTCAGAGGAATCTGTGGCACATGGAAAGGGCACTGGAAGATGAGGAATAGGAGACTAATTAAAAAGACTAATTATACACAAAAAATGAGGAAGGATTGTGAAGGGTAGTGTGCACACACCAGGTTTGTTCATGGGTGTGATCATCTTGTGCTGCAAATACATATGTTGCATAATATATATAGAATATATAAATACATAATTGATTATATATCACATAATATGTAATTATCTATATTATAATTATAAGAATAATATCAGCATCATAATACAATATGAATAGCATGCAATATACATCATATAATTATATGTTTACTAATGTGTTATATAATATAAAATAGATATATAATATTACATAATACATAGTATATAATCTATACTATATATTACATGTATGTATATATATATGACAAGGATCCAAGATATACAGAGTGAGGGAGAGATGAAAACAGGAGTTTAAAAATGGAACTGAAAAATGTTGAGTACGTGTACCAACCCCATGAGGAATGTCATCAGAATGTCCTACAAACATGTACCATTAACATATTTTCTGATTAAAAAGGTTAAATTTGGTAGCTTACTGAGAATTTAAACTGGCTAGGGTTGAAAATTTCAAAAGTAATATTAGACAAAAGACCTTTTCAACTGTAAATCAAATATGATGATTACTAAAGAAGACAGGTAGGAATTGTATGTCAGGTCACACCAATGTCTTAAGGAAACAACACAACCTTTTTGGAGGAGAGTTTTCCCTTTTACTTAAAGAGTACTTGTGTCAGAAGATACTCATCTTAGTAAAACTGAGAATTTACTATGGGTATGATAAACTATGAATAAAGTTCAGCAAAACATTTAATAAATTCAGAGATGTCACAGAAAATATTTGGATAGAAAATCCTGAAAAATAATTATAAACATAGTAGCAGGTCCCTTTAAGGAATGGGTAACCACAATGATTTTCTTGGTACTTGTTTAAATTTGGAAATTTCTCTCCTTTGTAATTTGTAATTTCTCCTCTGAGTTTGTTAGGAATAGAGTGGAGAATAGCGTATGTGACGAGAAAGTATCATTCTGGTTTAATATATTGAGGTGTGTTTAGGAGATTGGCTGGTGTATAGGTGTTTGGGCCACCAAGGAGGTCGGGTGAGAATAGGACTAAAGATTAGAGGGTTAATACTATGAATATGAATCCTATGATATCTTTGATTGTGTAGTAAGCATGGAATGGGATTTTATCAGATTCAGAGTTAAGTCTTGATGGGTTATTTGATCCAGTTTCGTGAAGAAATAAAAGGTGAATTATAACTTGGGCAGCAATGATAAATGGGAGACTAAAATGAAATGCGAAGAATCATGTTAGGGTAGCTTTATCAACTGAGAATCCTCCTCAGATTCATTCAACTAAAGTTGTTCCAACATAGGGAATTGCTGATAGGAGGTTTGTAATTACAGTAGCACCTCAAAATGATATTTGTCCTCAGGGTAACATGTACACTATGAAAGCAGTTGCTATTACTGCAAATAGAAGTAGGATTCCAATGTTTCAGGTTTCTGAAAATGTGTATGATCTGTAGTAGACATCTGGTCCAATGTAGTGGTATAGGAAAATGAACAATATGGATGCCCCACTGGCATGTAGATATCGAATTAGCTATAGTTTACGTCTCTGCAACTATGGCTGACAGATGAGAATGCTGTGTTTGTGTCTGTGGTGTGCTGTATTGCTAAGAAATATCCTGTAATAATTTGGTCTGCTAAGGCATCTTTTAGGTGAATGATTGTCTCATTCAAACAAGAGAAGCTGATTAATACCTAGACACTTTCTCCATTAAAATAAAGAGAGCTATATGTCAAATTAATAAGCAGTATTGTAGTTTTGAGTAGATTATGATTTCATAAATGAAAATACACTGCAGTTGTGTGTTCACAACAATATCAATATTTATTTTTAAATGGTGAGATTACTAATTTTCACCTTTAGATTTTCTGAAGTTTTACAATTTGTGGATACTACTTATACAACACATAAAGTACTATTAAAATTTCACATTTTATTAATATAAATTGTAATATAATTTGAACTCAAAAATAAATGTAAAATTATATAAGGACTTTTTGTCTTAAACATCAAGTCTTATACATTAGTAATGGTTAACTTAAAATAAAGTTGAAACAAATTTTTGTATTCAAAAACTGCACATATATTTTATTGTAAAATGAGCTTTAACATTTGTGAAGAACAAATTGATAAATATGCTTTTGTAGCAATGATTATTTCATTATTTGATAATACTTCATGAATAATTCAGATTTAGCAGTTATAAGTAAAAATGGTTTTAGAGTTCTGGAGTTTTTTTTTAAGAAAGGGCATTACTTCCAAGTATTTGGAGTATTACGATAATAGGTTAATAAATTCATGCTGCGTTCTGAATAAACTCAAATATACTTGATTGTTCATAACTATTAGATTCACAATCATCACACAGTCCAGTAAGCTTTTTGAGTCATCATGCACACATTTTAATCTGAACTGGGAATGTTAATGGTTTGGGCCAAATTATGAATGCTCCATTACAGAATAAAAGAAAGACTTGACTGTAGATATCTAAGCTTTATTAAACAGGAATAACTTTTTACGCAAAGTGTCCTTGAAGTTCTATTATATATGTAATTTCTTGTATTTGCAATGTTTCTGAACATTTTCATTTAGGTCTAAACCAAGTGAAACAAATACTTTTCCACTTTGCAGCCAGGATATTACATTTTATTCAAATGCTTTTACTTGCTATGTAAGTTTAGTTTGGGAATGAACATTTTAATTTTAATAAGATATGCTTTTGATAATGTGATACATTACATAGTCACATGCTGTTAACTCTTCCATAGCATGTTTGTGCTACAGTTAGCAACACCCTTTTTCTTTTATTTTGAAAACTGAAAGGCTCTGTAATGCATATTCTAAACAAAAAGACAGATCTGAATTTTCCTAAGGCAAGCTGAAATTTTGTAACTAGAAATCCATCATTCATAAGCTCTTAGTGGAAAGCCAGTAGGTGGAGACCTGTCCATTTTTTATTGTCTGTAGTCATCAGTTTGAATTACTTTTCCTGTTTAGCTGGTTTTGAATGAGGATAGGTATTTTGGTTGTATTTTTCAAATCAGACAAAATCCCACCAGGCTTCGAATGTAGACTCTCCACTGTGATTGATATCTCACTGTGCCTATTGCAGTTTATTTAATTCTGAGAAAGAAAGCTATTGGCCTGAAACAAATTAGGTGTTTTCACAAGGAGTCATCTGTCAATGGTCTCTCCCAGAGTCTTGTTTAATATTTTCTGATGTAATGGAATTTCCAGCTTCTGTATGTAGAAATTACACTGCAAAACAGTATGTGGTCAAACTTATGTTCAAATAGTGCTTTGTTTTCATTGTATACATTTATCTTAGTGTATCTATGCAAATTTGTGTCACCAAAAAAAAAAAAGAAAAAGAAACAGTAAAACATGGTAAATGATGATTTGACTTCAGCTTCAACATCGAGGCACTGGAGAGAAGACAGAGAGGCAAATGATAGTAATCATCTTGTATGTTTAGAGCTATTGAAAAATGACTAAGTTACTGTCAAATCAATATCAATAAGAAAATCCTGTGATTAAAACCATTACAATGTGAGTAGTTTTTGACCTAATAAATCCACTTCTAAAAAGGTATTTTAGTTTTTACCATGATATTTCTCATACCATTCCTGTGATAAAGCTGTTGATATAATTCAATTTTATGTAAAATGGTATATAAAACCACACTGCATATCTATACAAGTTGTATATATGTGTCATGAAATAAAGCCTTAAAAAAACAAAGCTGTCTGTGGTAAGAAGCATACTAGTCAGTCATCCATACTGTATACAAAATCATGCACTGAAGGAAGAAAGATACGTATGATTTAAATAAGCATCCACCTCTGCAACAGTATAGTGAGGAATGCTATGCAAGGTAAAATAACATTGAAAAAGAAGATATGGGAAGGTGATTAATTTTTGAAATAGATTGGGCATCATTATTTCCAATTTGTCAGTATTACTCAGTTGAGGGTAAACATGAAATTATAGTACTCCAAATAAATTGATAAAACTTTTTTTTAAAAAATGTAAACATAATTAAGAAAATAGTTTAAATTATTTAAAAATCAATATTTGTAAACTCATTTCCTCCTTCATTTTAATCCTTTAAACAAATTCATTAACACTTAAGCAAAACTCCTACTCATTGGTGTGGAGTTGCTGTAGCCGCATGAAAATCTCACAATTTGCTTGTTTTCCTTCACATATGAAACTTCCTTAAAGAGCACACCGAGGTGTATCTCCAAGAAGGCAGAAAATTTTCATACCTAGAAATATGGCAGGCAGAATAGACTATAATCTCTCATCTAGCCCACAGCCTGCTTCCTAGGGACCTCAGTGTGAGAATTTGTGTTACATTTAAATGTCTGTAAAAAGATGAAAAGAAAAATAATAGTCTATAAAAACATTTTCTGATGGTCAAATTTCATTGTCTTTATATAAAATTTTAATTTTATTATATTTATGCAATACAAATCCACTATTTAAACTGTGCATTTAAATGGGATTTAGTACATTAGCAAAGAGTTGCAACTTGTCTTCTAGTTTCAAAACATTTTTATTACCTCAAAGAATGCTTCCTGCTTGTCTTCTCTTTTTATTCTGGCAACCACTAGTCTACTCCCTGTTCTAATAATAATCATAATGGACAATTCATAAATATTATTACATTTAAAAATAGTAAAATGAATCAATATACATCCACATTTTTACTTTAAAACAATGGCATCATTTATTGTTAAAATGTGTTTTTATTTCAGTAATTACACATCTGGAGTGTACACAAAAAATTTTTGTATACACAATTAAAAACGTTTTCAAAAAATTAAGTGTCAAAGTTTAAAAGCTCAAAAGAATAATTCTGCCAGGTGTGAATTTTATTCCAAAGTGCAACCAACTGAGTACAAATGTGTATCTGTCTACACTAAGGTTTCATAGCATCCTAATTTTGGTGAGTTCAATTATATAATATGTGTGATATCAAAGAAAATAAATATTTCTTTTATCCTACAATATACATATAGGCTATCAAACCCACCAAAATTGCATAAAGAACTTACACGTTGTGATGTACAAATGACAGATAGCTGGGTTAAATTCTTAATGTTTTGTTTTATATAGATATTCCATTATGTGACTTTCACAGTCCTGTTGGAATTATTGTTATGGATACACAGATGACATGAGACTGTGGGTCCAGTCTTAGGGTCTTCTTGTTTACCCTAGCACTGGCAATGCTGCTCTGAGCTATGGATTCGTGACATTCAAGGGGGTCGCATTTTAAACTGGCCCTTTGATCTGCTGCTGAATTAAATAAAGTTGGGATAGTCAACCTGGATATATATAAAATGTATGATATAAGTTTATAATACAAGCAAATATATATGTACATCCTCTGACATTTTTATTTTGGCAGTTTCTTTGACTTCATCCTGTTTGTGCTGCACTTTATTATATATCAGATAATGCTAACTTCTCTAGGTCCATTTACAATTTCTGGGTCATAGTTTTGTATTTGAACATTTTAGCATTTAGCCTCATTTTCTGAATTAAAGATTTATATTGAGTCCAAAATTTTCTGATAATTTTGTCTTTTTTATTAACATAGAAATCCTGCAATTTAATCACTCAATGGTTATAATCAATGAATTCAACACAAATACCTGGTTTCTTTGGCAAACACTGTGCTCCAAACAGAGCACTTCTTAGAGGACACAAGAAGAGTTTCAAAAAAAAAAAACAAAAAACTGAATGAGCTTTTAAGATGCAATTATGACTAAATATAATCAATTGGTCTGGCAAATTGTGCAGATATATAATCAGCTTAGATGCATAAACTATACCTTTATGCTAATGTCTTTAATAACATAAAATATTTCCTTTTGAACAGTTTCTTCTGATTTCCCAATATCTGTGCATTTTTTTCTATTGTACATTTTGGATCTTATTTACTCTTTCAGTTTCTCACATGATGGAGAAAATATAATAAGGAATGAGAAATTGGGTGGGGAAAAGGAGAAAAGAAGGAAGAGTAAAGAAAAAAACACATATAGTTAAGAAAATTATACTACTAATTTCTATCAGTTCATTGAAAAGAAAGGTTTGTGCTTATATTGTTTGATCAATTTTTCATTCCTGTATCTTGTAATTCAAGTGACTACTTTGAAGATAACAATACCCAGTGTATTAATCACTGTTACCCACAATCTTGTTTTGAAATCTTTTATCATTGTTTTTATTGTTTTTTCTCTTTAAAATCAAAAAATAGATAGATAGATAGATAGATAGATAGATAGATAGATAGACAGTATGCAGCTTCAGTGGATTGTCCTAGGGGGGCTGCTGGTGACCTGAGTGCATTCTTCGCGGTGCCCTGCCTGTGCACCACTGGGACACCGGAGTGCTTTTGTTTGTCTGTAGCATTTCCACTGGAACCAGGTCCCAGCCTAGGAGGTGACCATTGTCACGGTTCTCAATGCCCTCCCCCGTGTGACGTGGGCTCCCTCCTGTGCCCACTGATAGAGTGGATCCCCAGGAGTCTCAGCTGAGTATTGCTGGAGAAAGCTCAGTTCCTGCTGCTCACGGAAGGCTCTGTACAGCACTGAAGTGACAGCAGAGGGACGCTTTGTAATAGTTTGATTTACCACTTATAGTGACTCAGAAATGGGCTGGGGGCTCTCCTGGGACTACTGGAGAGCCCTTGTTCAGAGAGCTATCAGCCTGGGATCCATTCCCCAGTACTACTGAACTAAAAGTAAAATACTTCTGAAAACATAAAAAAAAAGTAAGAGTAGATTAAATTAAATTAAATTAAATTAAAATATAAAATGTGAGTTTTGGGGACAGGTACATAAAATGTACTCTTGTCAATCCTCTTAGATTCCTGTTTTCTAAAGGTATGGTAATTACTGCCAGGACTTCTTAATGATGATTAATAATTAGTGTCTCATCTAGTACTTCTCTATCTAAAAGACCTTTATCAACATTAACACTTCTGACCTTTATAATTGCAAGGATTAAAGCTGGAAATAGACAGTTATTAATGTTCTATATGTTCAGTTCCTGGAGCTTAAAATAATGTTTGCTTTTGCAACAGCATTCAGCAAGTTTACATTTCTCTCAGAAAATGTGACTTTAAAGGTGGCACCATAGTGGGTATTAATTTGGTATTCATAACCCTTTTGGCTACAATTAGGGGCTGCTCAGTGTTTTCTGAAAGCTCCTTGATGCAGCCATGTCATTCTAATTACAGACTTTCACTGAGCTACACATACACTTGCACCTTCTTATTATAGAAAGCAAGGAAAGCTATAAGGTTGTCTCCTTTTTCTTCTTTTGAAACAAAATTTAATATGGTGGTTTTTGCACTTGTCACTCAAAGCTGACAAAGAATGACAATGATGTGAAGTGATATTGATAATGTTGAGGTGTATTGCAGGACTAAAGTTACCTTTGGTATATAATCTGCCAATTAGGTGGGTTGTCTATTGTTCATTTCCAGAAAGCCTGTGATCCGAGAAAAACTTTTATTGATGTATATGCAGAAAGAAAAACATTTTACTTTAGAAAAGTAGATATTGGAAAATAGTTATGAATACAGGAATATAAATACATTTGCAGTTACCAACAAGGCAGAAATAGACAATAGACTTTTTTACATGCATAGGTACAATGTATATGTACATACGTTTTATATACACAGAAATGTCATTACAACATATCAGCTCTATATTAAAATGTTTATCATCTCACGTAACAAGTTTTATTACCAGTCAAGAGCAAAATGAAATTTCTTTTTCATTTTTCTAATTGCTTTATCTGGATACACTGCAAACAAAATGAGAATAGATAGTGAGAAACACGGCAGATGTGAGGGAAAAATCTCTTATTGTTCGTAGTGGAACCCACTTGAACCTAATCATTTTAATGCTGACTTGAACAGCTGTGGTAGTTTTCATGCTTTGATAATGAGGATTTTGAGTCTATAGGGAAGTTTCTAGAAAACTGATGCTTGTAGGCTAGATTAATTATGTGTACACCCAGATACACGTAACTAGAAATCCTTTCACAATCCAATTTATACTTTTTTCATTATACTTTTTGTTGGAACAGTATTTCATGAAGAATACATAGTATATGACATGTTTATGAGTCTATAAAAATTCCAGTGTAAAATATATAATTTCATGATTTTTATTTATTTTGCCAATTTCATATATAAAAATAAAGTAAAATATATTTTGTTCCTTTATATGAACTGATTGTAAAGCAAAAACTTCAAGAAATGAAATCATGAGATATTACTTTTACATGTGAGAAAACCAAAGTCAGGGATATAGCTCAGTGGTACTGCACCTGCCTGGCAAGTGCAAGGTCCTTAGTTCAATTCTCAGTACCCCAAAAATAAATAAAAATTTAAAAAAATATTAAAAGAGCATTTGAGAAAATTGAAATATCTAGAGTTTAAGTGATTTGCACAAGATAACATATCATGTTGTGATTAATGTGATTCTTGATGCTTGCAAAAGTTTTGTTAATATCTGAATATTATGCTCATCATTGACACAAATACTATTTTTATATTTCCAAGGAAGTTCTTTTTGGAAATCATGAGCAAGCCCAACTTATGAAAACTGGATAATGCTCAGTAACTATCAAAAAACTTAAATAACAGTATCGACTTTTTAATTTCATAGTCTCATAAAATTGCAAAAAACCTTCATCATAGTGTAAAATACAAAACACACACAGCTAATATAAAATATGTTTTCCAATGAATTGTCTTTTGACTATTCTAGCTTCAGTTAGAATAAATACATCTAAGAATATTATTATTCCTATATTTATCTATTTATAGGGATGTATTTTAAACCCTTGTGTGATAATCTGAGTACAAAATATAAAAAATACTAAATTAGGAACTGAAAAGGAGGAGCAAATTTTAATTGGGATTTAAATAAGTTATAAAGATAGCATAATTAGAATTAAAGAATACTCAGAAAAATTTTACAATTTGAATATGAAATCAAAACAGGCATATTCAAAGAGATTTTAAAGGATTATTAGAAAATGACAACAGCTAGGTCCAACTAAAGGTAATAGTCCTTACAATTCCCTGAAATTTCTAATAATTCTCAGTAGAATAGAAATTTAAACAACACAGCAATTATTTATAAATTTATGAAGAAAATTTTGGAAGAAATGACCAAAAGATTTCCAAAATTAATATCAGACATCAAGATATATGTTACTTTTATTTGTAAGTAGTGTGAATATATTAGTTATCTTTTTACAGGTTTCCTACAGTAACGAATGGCATGCCTCTGATATTGCATCAAAAGTTTATTTCTTGTTAGTGTTATATGTTGATCATGTCTTGTACATCTGGGATTCAGATTGAAGGAATAGTCCTGATTTTGTCTTCCGGAACTTATGCTCAGATATGGATGTGTTATTCCAGTGCATATTCTCTTTCCTAAAGCAATTTTCAATTTCAATCCCACAGTCATTGTTATTAGCATTCTCAGCTCATAGGAAGAGACTTTGTATTTGCAGCACTGGAAAGGGCATGGATATTTCGAACAAATACAATAACACACTGCATTAAATGTTATGAAAATATTCTCAAAAATTCTCAAATCTAGGAATAGATCACTGATACTCTATGGGATATTACCCAATACTGCACAGTATTGTGGATGCTTCAAAGATCTCGGATTTCCTAGAACACTTAGGAAACCAACTGGAGTTTTTTTTGGAGAGTTCATTATATGGTAGATGCAGAGCATGTACACAAACTATGTAAAAACCAGTAGTAACTTGAGTTCAAATAAGTGAAGAGACTTAGTATAAAAAAATATGTGGGGATGGAAAATTATATGTTATTGTCAAGAAAGCTGAATAGTATAGATGTTGGGGTCATTCTGAAAATGGATTAGGATAACTGAGCATGGAATTGAGCTATAATCTCAGGCATAAAGAATACATATTCAAGACTTACAAGAGCCAGTGAGTGAGAAATAAATGTCTGTATGTATGTAATGTGTGTGTCTGTGTAGAGGGCTTCAAGTTAAGTACTGGGAAATTTCCCTGAGAGAACACATCTAGTTATGATCTCAAGATTAATTTTCAGAAGTAAGAGTTAAATTAATTTCTGGTATTCAGCCTCTTTAATACAACGTTCCAACGCCTTTCATTGATATTCAAAGTACAATAGCTATTAACAGTTATTATTAGCATTAAGCTTGGGTTTCAAATGGTGGGGGAAGTGGCAGTAAGACTTCTCAGAAAAATTGCAATAAAATCTCACTTGCCACAGTATGCCTTGAAGCACTCATGTTTTCGGATCATGTTAGAGACTAAATGATTTTAGAACTACAAGGAAAGTTTTCTTCCAAATGATAAACTAATTGTGCTTCTCAAAATTTAATTTGTGTATGTTCCTTTACTTTTGTGGAAAGAAATTGTGAAATTATGAAATATAAATGTTTATCATGATATCTTGTTGTTTGTGTTATGTAATTTTTAATCCTTTTGCATTATGAATTTTTTGGATGAACATTGTGTATGTGTGAATGTACATGTGGTTATATGTACACCAAGGGAGTTACCCATGTTCTTAACATTATTCTCTTGTAAAACTGAGAAAATGTCTCTGAATTGGTTTAGAGTTTTTCACATCCCAGTAAAAGAGCCACAGCTTAGTTAATTAAGAAATTCATAGATATAACGAACAGCCTCAGAAGCAATTGTATACTAGAAATTCAAACAATATTATGTTTTTACTGTATTGCATTGTGACACATGATTGTGCATAATTATGGGGCACAAAGAGCTGTTTTGATTCAAGTAATATCAAGTAATGATCGATTTTGTGTAACTAGCATACCTATTACCTTAAACTTTTATTATTTGCTTATGCTGACTACATTCAATATCTTGTCTAGCTATGCTGATATATACAGTGTATTATTGTTAACTATACTCACCCTGCTCTGCCATAGAAAACCAGCATTATTCCTCCTGTCTTATTAACATTGCACGCATTCACCAGCTTCTCTCCATTTTCTTCTTCTCTACTGTCTCATCCCCTGGTAACCGGTATCCTATTCTCAACTTCTATGACATCAACTTTACTAGTAAATTCAATTCTAGGCCTTTGACACCTACTGACAGTAATTGTTGCTCAGTGCTTCTTTGAGTATGATTTCTATCAAATACAAGAAAGCAAGACTCATGACATAATTGTTTAAATAACACCATCCCCCTGGACTGAACAAGGATTTCCAGAACTCTAGTAGAAGAGTTGATGATTTTGTTAACCCACGATTACACAGAACAAGAATTAACTACGTGAGACTAAATGAACTGAAGAAAAGTGGTTCCCTTTTCCTTTTTCTTTTTCTTTTGTTTTGTTTTGGAAAACTGCTAGCTCCTTGAAGTTCTATATCTGGACTTAAAGGACTTCTTTTCTTTTTCTCTGAAGCTGTTTTTAGCTCACAGTAACTTATTGTATTACATTTTCATATACAGAAGTATAAAATTTATCTTTTTTCTCAACTTGATCTTTCCAGATTTTGGAAACTGTAATTGAATATCTTTATTTTAATGATAATATTATTATTTGCAAAAATACTGTAAGAATTTTGGAAATTTTGATTTTATATTCAAGGATTTGACTTAAATGTGATAGATGATTCGTAGACTCATATACAACTGAACATCTTTGAGGAGTTAAGGTTTACTTCATTCAGCTATTGCTTACTGGCTCAGTACCTGGTTTACAGGTTTCCTGAACTTACAAGCAAGTAGAGAAGACCACTTTCTTGAAGGCACAGGAATTTGTCTTACTGCATTCAAAGCTGTGCAAGTCTTATCTTAGATTTCTTATGAAAAGTTCTAGCAAAGTAAACTCATGAATATCTGTGTAACTATCATTTGTTTTTGAACTCATGTAAATAATCAGGCCATGTGTAATGAGAACAAATACATTTGTAAACAATTTGTAATTTGACTCTGGTCATTTTTGTTCAAATAGAAGTCTAACTGTAGAGAGAAATTTTATACTTTGGTGTAAAACTATAGGACACACATGTGGGTTGCTACATTATAGCCCTAGTCATTGTCTTTGGACTATTTTCTCACTTTTGTTGGTCTCCATTTCATTTTCTACTTTGTTATCTTCCTGTAAACTGAAATGGATCAATTTTTCTAGTTTTCTTTCAAGCTTCCAATAACTTGCTACAACACTTCCCACTAATGTTTTCAATTTTTCTCCCAGTCTCACCATTACTGAGAAGCAGTTTCTTTTTCTAGGTTGAAACTGGGTGACTTGATGCAAACTTTAAAGCTATTACTACAATGAATCAAGGATGGGCAACTTGTGTATCCATTGTTATATGAGAAACTCCAAAAGTTCAGTCGAATGCCTGATGCCATAACCATATATAATCAAACTGCAAGTCTGTAAATTTGTCAAAGTGTGCTACTCTCTTCATTCTACTATTTAAAGATTAACTCTTAAATCTTAACTGAATTCTCTCTGGAATGAGAAACTGAGCTTCCATTTTTGAAATGTATTATATAGAATTTTATAAAAAATGATGAAAATAAAATTAATCAATATGACTCCCCTAATCTTTAATAAGCAAAATTTAACCAAACTCTCCCAAAATGTACTTACATTGTTTAAAGGAAAGAATATATTTTTTTCCATAAATGAGGGAAGGACTTACAAAGACACTCATCATCCTAACTCTAGTGAGGATGCTGTAAGGCTTCGAAGTCCTGTTCTTGACTTCCTTTTCTGGTCTACTTCATCTAGTTTAAGGGAGAATTCTACTGGATTAGTTTAGTGGATATCACCTAATTTTGGTATTTGGTTAAATTCATTATTCCCTACTCTCGGTATCTTACCACTTTCTTTGGTAAAAATTTGAATTTATGCAGTATCCCTCTTACCCTGATATTTCCTCTTGTGATTTTTATTCAGTGACCCTCTCCTACCTTCTTGACTATTCATCTCCCTTTCCTACTGGAAAACTCTACTGAAGTAGTCTCTCTGAAGTATTTTTACCATCTTTAAGGTGGGTATGAATAAATACACTTATGTCATGTTTTTTTTTGAGGCCAGATGTAGTAGAGAAACTGAGCTCATTCTATCACCTTGATGCAATATCCTTCTGAAAAAAAGTTAGCTTCTGTCCCAAGAAAAACCCCGCTTTCATGCTGATGCATTTGTTTTGGGTGCACTTTGACTGATGAACAAAATGTGTTCATATTTCAAAATTAAGTAATTAAACTAATAAAATTTTACCTTCATAGAACATATCTTAGTATTTAATATAAAGATACAAAATACGTTAAAGCATCAAAAATTGTTTTAGCAAACAAAAAGAAATTGTACTCTAGATCAATTATGTTTACCTATATGAAAAGCATGCTTAATTTCAAAGTACATCAAAATACAGTTATCAGAAATTACATTTGGATTTTTCATAAAAATCAACTTCATTAGATAATATTTATGGAAAATGAAGAATACTTAATGCATTTCTTTTGGCTTCCATTTACTCTTTAAAATGTGCTAATGTTAATGCTGAATATACTTGAGTGTTTTTAAAATTCTCGTAAATCAGGTAAAGCGATAGACAGAGGATTAAAAACATATTTAAGATTGTATTAGTTAAAACAGAGGAAATAAAAGATGCCTTAAATCTCAGAAAAATATATTTGAGTTTCATTCAAGGTAATATAAATAGTCATTGAAGTATTTTTGATGAATGCTACAAATATAGCTTGATTTAGGGAAATGAATATAAACAGTAAAGTGCAAAATAAGAGGAAAAGCAAAGAAGGGATGGATTGTGGGTAGAAAAGTTATTATAAAAGAGAGGTAAAATTCAAGCACAAGTGTGAAGATGTAGCATTAGTGAAATGAAAAAAGATATCCTTAAAATCAAATAAGTATCTGGTTGTGTAGGTGATGAAAATTAAATTTAGAAATGCAAAGAAACTTCTAAATGAAAACATAGTTCATTAAAATACTATGTTAATAGAGTAGAATATAGCTTTATTTAATCAAAATTTAGAGTTCTTTCCATCATTTTTCTGACATTTGAATATCAAGGTTTTATATCTTAAAGTTTATTTTAAGTACATTTGGTTTGATGCTTAATATAATTATGATGTGGGATTTAGAAATATGGATTGACTCTTTTGCAAATTAATATTATAAATCAATTTTGTAACATATATTCCCACTTATTCTAAAAATATTGTTCTCATTTTTCCACATAGTTTATGTTTTTGCAAAGAAATTGGTAATAAAGATTAGAAACAGAATCCATGAGGCATTTTATCTCAACTATGATCTGCAGTTTTTAACTCAGTGTTTGCCTTTCTTTCAGTTAAATTTTAATTCCACTTGTGGGAAAGTGCAGTACCCATCCTTCCGTGTTGAGAAACTGAGTTAACCCAAGCATAGCCACTAACTAGCCCTTTGATTCTGAAACACTATTTAAACCCTATGGATTTTATATTCTGTAATCTGTGCGTTCAGAAAGCAATGCAACCTTTCTTTGAGATTCTTGCATCTCTAATAGTCTAATTCAAGAATGTCTCCTGTGATGATGAGCTAATAGAATTCTCTGACATCCTTTGTACACCTGTGTACAGAAGACTTTTGTCCACTAAGAGATTTAGAACAAACAAGTTCAATCTACTTGACTCTGAATTAAAGGAAAGCCTCTATGTTTCACCATATTCATAAGTTTAGTTTAGTACAGTAATTTAATTTAGTACGTTCATTTAGAATGTCTTTGATTCAGCATTCCACTAAGTTGCCCAGGTGGGACCCAAAATTGCACTCAACCTGTCTCAACCTCCCTCAATGCTGCAATTACAAATGTGAGACCCCTTACCTGGGTCATTTATTTAGACTTTTAAATTTCAGAATTTTACTTTTGTAATTTTGTTTTAATTTCTGCAGAGTCAGCATAAAAATATCACCTAGTTCAGAAAGGTGTTGTAAGGGTGAAATGTCATAATACATGCCGTGTACTTAAAACTGGTTCTCAAAATAATACCTACCACATAAAACTCAAAGATTCTGTTTTCGTTAAACTGCCTAATGAGGTCACTTTAGTCTCTCATCATTTTTGGTGTATTGATAGTATCACTGACAGCTGTTCAGTAATTATAACTATGTATACCAGTATGTCAAATATTTAATTAAAATATCCCCTAATATCTATACCTAGAATTGAGCTCAATATATATCATTATTAAGAAAATTACCTATAGATATTTGTGCCTAATATAGAAAGTATTGACCCAGAGCACAGTGAAAAATTTTTCTCTTTCTTTTTTTACTTTACTACCATCCTCTAACATATTTCTAGTCCTTTAAAATAAGATAAATACCAGGAAGCCTGGTACCACTGGACTAACATATAAAACAAAGGAACAAACTATAAAAATAAAGGGGCAGACTACAAATCTTGAATCTGAACATTTTTTATTCTTCATCTTATACTCTTTCACTTCTTTATCTTCATATTTCTGTTGTTGAGAGCCTGCACTTCATGCACTTCAGTAACATACTGATCCTCTCTCTAGGTGGCTCAATTAGCGTGACTCCTTTCTCAGGAGGGAGAATCTGAAGCACTCAAAGTCTTACCTATTCTGTTCACATCTGTGTTACAAAGGGAAGTCAAAAAGACTCCATCCATATCACTAGACAAAAAAAACCTTAATCATACACAACTTGATTAATTAAGCTGTATAAAATTTGGGGTAAGCTATTACAGAAAGAAAGTGTGATCAGGGACTCCAAAAGAAGGTCAGGGTAGTAGGCAAGAATACAGGGCACAATTTATTAACAAGTAAATTTTCTTTTTTGGGAAGTTCAATAGTTTGATAAATGGCACATAGAAATTATATCAGAAATTCACAGAATATTTTTGAGATATAGAAATATGTGTGTGTGCTCAAGCCTTCTCAATTTATGCTTTTATAAAGAACACGTTTAGGTAGTGTTCCTTGTAACTTTAACACATTCAATATTTATTCTTTATAAGGGACCACGGAGCACATTAACATTTAATGAAGAAAAATTATGCAGATTTATACATCACTCAGCCATGTCCATAGCTATTCTTCTTTATCCAGTATATAAAGATAGTTATAGTTTGGAAATTTCTTTGCAAATTTAGGAAGGAATTTCTTGTGTACAAGACTTTACATTTGCTGTAAACATACTATAGCATTACAATCACCAGTCTTCTGCCATCCATATGCTAAAACATAGACTAATACTACAATGCTTCACTATAATTTTTCTTTTAATTGTTTTATTATCTTACAGTTGAAAATCTTTGCCCATAAATTATGGGCTATTATAATCTATTATAATTTCCTTTGAGGGTTTTGGAAGATTTCAAAAGTCGTAACTAACAAATAAGCAGATTGTTGTATAATTGGGAAGTTAAATTTTAGTCCCAAGACCAGAATACTTTTGTAATTATTTAACTAGATTAGTGTAAAACTTGAGGGAAACTATTTGACCTATCGCTGAATTTACTTCTACTCTCTAAGCTCTTTACTAACTTGAAGTATTTTGTGACATTAAAAAATGATCCTTTATTGTGACTTTGTGAGCTATGTTTCTTATGACCAGAACATAATAAATATGTAATCTGAGTACAAATACCAATTGTATCTATTGTTCTGCTGGAAGTTATGGCAGATAAAGAATTGGTAGATATTCTTAAAAATTATTACTGAAATTTACAGTGGAGGCTGTTTGGTAATAATCTTGTGCTTTCTGAACTAAAAACTCAATCTTTTCTCACCCAGTGAACTCTAACTAGAAAGAAGTACTACTTTTGCCAAAGACATAGGAAAGCTGTAACAACAATTGAATCACCATCCCCTGCTACAATTCCTACTGACATGCTTATGGCAGATGTGACAAAGTTTGAATAAGTCTGTGCAACTATCAGCCATGCACTCTACTCTCCAGACAATTTAAAGAAAGAAAAATAGAGCCTGTGATTTTTGTTTGATGGTGGTATGAAAAATGTGATGATACTGAAACATATGATAGTATTAATATATTATTATAAAGGAGAGGTGGATTAAAGCACTGGTAAGGTATTTGAAAACCGTAAGACCAATTTTTTGATAAGCTACGTAATTTATGATATTAAAATAATTTTTTGCTTTTGCAATTTGAGTGGAATGAGTATCCTTATACTTGGAAACTACTACTTTATGATGCCCAAAAAGAAATCATATATAATGCTAATACAATTTTAGGAGTAAGTAAGATACTCTGAATTTTGTGTTAGTATTCTGAAATCGATGTTTTGTTTTCATTTTTATTATTTTATATATCATACATGATGATGAGATAGTTATACTAAACTCTAGTAACCAACTATTTTTGCAGAACTGTGCCTTAGTTTTCAAATATAAAACATCAAATGTATTTATGAGCTTAAACTCATAACCTGGAAATTATTGTTTAAATTTTAGATTTCACGTTTATATATACTTCCTTTATTTTTTTGGCACTAATATTTTTATCTAGTGTTCTTTTTTTAATAAACGTCAGAGAAAAACCTAAGGTTTTCCTGGCATCTTTACATATTTATTTACTTTCCTATATTTCTTCTAAATTGATTTATACTAAAACAGCAGATAAAGTTATGTGGGGAGGAAGATGGCTAATTTTGAGTGTTAATTTGAGATGCCTTGGAATACCTACATATCTGATTCAGCATTGTTTCTGATTGTACAAGTGAGAAAGCTTTTGGAATTGATTATTAAAGTTTCTTCTGGGTGCAGAATTATCGTTCAGACCCTGCAGGGCCTGAAAAAGCCACCCTGGCAAGCAAAGGTTGAGTCTACTCCCATGATAACTATTGAGCTGGAGCCTTGATCTTCTGTTTTTTCTTCTGAGTTTCAATCATTTCATCATTTTCACTCTGATTCTGACACTCTCTGGCATTTTAACTACACTACTGGCTTCCTTGGGTATCCAAGTTGTAGATGGCAAACCATGCTTCCATAGTCAAGCAAATGAGTTTATGTTCATAGTTCTCATCTTCAGTCTCATATACACTTATATAGAATTATTTATTATATTTCTCTGTAGAGCAAAATCTCTGACACAGGCAATGCAAGCTTTTTGTTTATTCATTTGTTTGTTTTTAAGCCCCTACCAATATGATAGGGAAGGAAAAAGAAAGACAAAACTAAGGTGAAACCAGTTCTTAGGCTTAGGTGCACATGAGTGGAAATACCTTTAACTTCATGAACTTGTGAGAAAAAAAGTGTCCTTTTCCTTTTTTTTGTGACTCGTTTCTTTTATAAATTAAAGCAAGATATCTACACCTAGTTGGGGTTTGCACACTCATCTGTTCATTAGCCTCCCTTTACCCTTTCTCTAAAGTTTTGCCCCTGTATCAATAGATACTGTTAATCAGGTCTACAAATATGTTTTCCTCAGGATATTCCCTTCGTCTACACTTAAATGGTGAACAGTTTTGCTTCACAATAATAGATGATCTGCAGAATTTGATTTATGCTATTACTGATTCAAGTTGCTTTCTGCTTCATATTTTATATAAATCAGATTAATTTATCTTATAAATACAACTTGTTAGCCTTCTGAAAAAGCAGTGAAGGTTAAAAATATTCTGAAAAAATCTCCAATGTTGTGACTTGTCTTCACAATTCTTGTGGCTACAATTACGTATCACAAAGTAAGCATAAAGTGCTATACTTATGTCACTATTTCAAAATTTTATATACATAACAAACCTATTGTGTATAACTGTGTGAGAAATGCTTCTAGCATTACTAGTAATGCAATGTGTTTCCCTTGTCTACGTCTAGAGATATTTTCAATTGTAGCATTGGTCTATTCTAAAAAAGTGTTTTGAAATATTTTCCAAGGATTAATTGTAATAAAAATGACTCAAATTTGGAAGAACAGGTAAATAGCTGAATATTATTTCTATTCATATCTGTTACCTAACACTCCAATAAATTACTTGAAGGACAACAGATTTAATTTGAAGCAAAGCTATATGAGGTATGAAAACTAAATATATAAATAATTATTGAAGTTGATAATTGAAGTCACATAAATTACAACAAGTGTGACAAAGACAAAGTACAAATTCTGAGTTATTTTTAGCTTTATAATATCTAAAACTTTGTGCTATGTTAAACCTCACATTTTCATTACAGTGAAACTTTTTATTATACATATAGAAATAAAAATGCTAACAGATTCATAATAATCAAGATTTTCCTATTTTGTTGTTTTGTTGCATTTTTCATAGACTATAGTAATATAAATGACATTGCAAGTTTTTCTTTCTGAACAATAGTGCAAAATGGTTTAAGCCAAGTGAAAATATATATCAAATATTAAATATATACTTAACAGAAATTTCTAAGAGAAAGTTTTAACTTTGGTAGAAACACTTATTTAGGTTTTAAATAATTTTTTATTCAGAAACATAAACATAACTTCAAAGGTTATTTTTTAATTGCTAAAAAAAATTCTCAGCTAATTTAGTAGACAAGAAAGCATGCAAACACTGTACCTAATGCAAAAATCCATAGTGTTTCTGCTCATCAATAATGAACACATAATGAAATAAATTAGAAACAACACAGTATACAAAAATGTGAAAAAAATCACCTAGGAACTAACCAAAACAGAGAAGTGAAAGACCAGTTGAAGAAAAACTACATTACTCTGTAAGAGGAGATACAGAAGAAGGCATTAGGAAACTGGAAAGTTATGCCTAGTTTCTTGTGATGCAGAAGAAAAACATATACTCAGAATGGCCATAGTTTCAAAATTAATACACAGATTTAATACAATCCCAATCAAAATACTGATAGCATTCCTCACAGAACTAGAAAGGACAATCTTATACTTTATATGGAAACAGAAGGGCCCAAAATAAATAAATAAATCCTGGGCAAAAAGAGAAAAATGAAGGTGTCACAATTCTGGACTTGAAGTTATACTAGGAGCTACTGTACTAAAAACAGCAAACAAAAAAACGCCAGACATCAAATAGAATAAATAACAGCTATGAGCTCTTTGAGAAAAACATACAATAGAGGAAATATGGTCTTTTTATAAATGGGACTGGTAAAACTTATCAACATGCACAAGAATGAATATAGACTGATATCTCTCACAATGTTTCAAGCTAAAATCAAAATGGATCAAAGACGTAAATGTCAAACAAAACACTTAATCTGCTGGAGGATTAAATAGATAAAACTGTTGAAGATGTAGGCATAGGTAATAACTTTCTGAGGGAAAAAAAATTATTCCCTAATGGCACAAGAAATAATATCAAGAATGAACAAATGGGATCATATCAAACAAAAAAGTTTCTGCACAACAAAACAAGAGATAAATTACAGAATGGGAAAAAACTGTCCATTATTTCTTGGATAGAGGACTAATACGTAGAGCATAAAGAGCTAAAAAAAAAAAAAAAAAAAAAAAAAAAAAAAAAAAAAAAAAAAAAAAAAAAAAAAAAAAAAAAAAAAAATTTTTAAAAAAAAAAAAAAAAAAAAAAAAAAAAAAAAAAAAAAAAAGGAAAAAAATTGCAATATCTTGGGCTATTAGAGAAATGTAAATTAAAATACTGAGTTTCTATATTACTCCAAAAAGAATAAGTATCATAAAGAAATTAAACAATAGCAAATGCTGGTGAGGCTGTGGAGAAAATGGTACCCGTCTATATTGTTGGTGGGAATGTAAACTTGTCCAAACATTATGGAAATCATTTCTAGAAGCTAAAACTAGAAATTTCTTTTGATCCAGTGTCTTGGTTACTTTTTGCTCATTGCTGACACAAAATACCTGACACCCAAAATTAGGGAAGGAAAGGTTTATTTCTTACACTTTCTCAGGAGTTTCAGTCCATATTTAGTTGGCTCCAAGGCAGTATGGCATGGCAGGGCTGCCATTTATGGCAGTCATAGACAGCAAGGCGTGCTGGCCAGAGAGAGAAGAGAGAAGGCAGAAGCAAGAAAGAGGAAGACCAAGGGCCGGGAGTTTGGCTCAGCAGCTTAAGCACCTGCCCTGGCAGGTGTGAGGTTGTGAGTTCAATCCCCATTGCCAAAAAAAAAAAAAAAAAAAAAAAGAAAGAGGAAAACCAGCCTCCCTTATACTGTATCTCAGCTCCACCCATGGTGGGTGCAGCACTCACATCACCAATCCCAGTGCCACAAAGCAAACCAATCACAAGCGCCAGACTCAGCCCCATTAAAAGTATATGAGGACTTGGGGGTACATAGTATCACCCAATACATCTAGCTATTTTCATTTTGGTATCTTTCCAGAGTTAAATACATCATATTACAGTGAAATACATATATCCATATTTTCAGTAGTGCAATTCATATGTTTTGCTAAAATTGAAAGAAATCTATATGTTCATCAACATATGAAGGGATAAGAGAAATGTGAAATTTATGACAGTGGAGTACTATTTTGACATAAAGATTTATAAATTTGAATTACTTGTAGGAAAATGAATGCACCTTAAGATCATAATGTTCATGGGAAGAGAATCTGCTATACAGGTTAGGGAGGCATGCAGACCCCAATTTCCCATAACCAAAATAAATCTTCACACACACATATGCTTATTAGGGTATGAGAAATTCAACACAAGAACAGAATACTAAAAGCTGTCAGAGAAAAGAAACAGATCACCTATGAAGGAAAGCCTATCAGAATTACAGCAGACTTCTCAATACAAACATTCAAGTCAAGAAGAGCTTGGAGTGAAATATTTTAAATCCTGAAAGAAAACAACTTTCAATCCAGATTGATATATCCTGCAAAACTATCTTTAAAAATTGATGGAGAAATAAGATACTTTCACGACAAAGAAGAACTGAAGAAATATATGGCCACCAAACCAACACTACAAAGAGTACAGAAAGACATTCTAGAAAGAGAAAAAGATAACTACAATCTTAAGAACAACAACAAAAGGAAACCACTAGGCAGGGTAAACGACTAAACAGAAAACATTGAAAACCAACAACAGAAAGATAACATGAAAGGGATGAGTCAGTACATATCAGTTATGTCAATCAATATAAATGGTCACAACTCACCAATAAAAAGAAACAGACTGGCAGAGTGGGTTAAGAAACAAAATCCAACAATATGCTGTGTACAAGAGACACAGTTAACTCAAAAGGAAACTCACAGACTAAAAGTTAAAGGATTATGTTTGGAGACACTGTGAACTTCAAACCAAGAATGTTCAAAAAAAAATAAAGAAGGTAACTACATACTTGTTAGGGGAAAACTTCAAGAGGAAGAGATTACAACTGTAAATATATATGCACCAAATATGGGAGCACCCAACTATGTAAGACAAATCTTAAAAGACATGAACCAAATAAACAATAATACAGTTATAAAGGGGAACTTTAAAATCCCATTGTCACAGAGACAGATCACACAAACAGAAAATCAGCAAAGAAATAACAGAACTGAATCAAAGTTGTGAACAAATGGACCTAGTAGATGTGTACCAAGTGCTCCACCCATCAACATCAGAATGCACATTCTTCTCAGCTGCACAAAGTTCAGTCTCTAAAACAGATCATATACTAGTCCACAGAACATACTTAAGTAAATGCAAAGGAACTGAAATAATTCCACAAATATTATCTGACCATAACACAATAAAATTGGTAATTAATGACAAAACCCCCACAAGAACCCCATAAACACATGCAAATTAAATAATACTCTCCTAAACAACCAATGGGTCACAAAGAAATTAAAGAAGAAATTAAACAATATCTACAATTGGATGAAAATACAAATAAAAATTACCGGAACCTATAGAACACAATGAAAGCAGTCCTCAGAGAGATAATGATAGCACTAAACACCCACATTAGAAAAATGTAAAGCACACATATAAACAACCTATTGATGCACCTCAAACTTATAGAAAAAGAAAAGCAAGTTAAATCCAAAGCCCAAAGAAGGGAGGGAATTATAAGAATTAGAGCAGAAATTAATGGAATTGAAACTATGGAAACAATACAAAGAATTAATGAATTGAAGAGTTGGTTCTTTTAAAGAATAAATAAAATTGATAAACCCCGAGCCAACCTTATCAAAAAAAGGAAAGAAAAAACTCAAATCCCTGCAATAAGAAATCAAAAGGCTGAAATCACTACAGACCCAGTGGAAATACAGAAGATCATCAATACCTACTTCTAAAACCTTTACTCACATAGATGCAATAACCCAGAAGAAATGGACAGATTTCTAGAAACCTATGAATTACCAAAGCTTAATCAAGAAGATGTAAAACTGCTGAATAACCCAATTTCAGCTAATGAAATTAAAAATGTAGTTAGAATTTTGCCAACAAGGAAAAGCTCAGGTCCTGATGGATTCACAGCTGAATTCTACAAGAAATTTAGGGATGACTTAACGCCAACACTCCTCAAACTTTTCAATGAAATTGAAAGGGAAGCAACTCACCCTAACTCATTCCTGAAAGCAAGTATTACCCTAATACTAAAACCAGAGAAAGACCCAACCAAAAAGAAAATTACATGCCAATGTCCCTCATGAACTTAGATGCAAAAATCCTCAATAAAATACTGGCAAACAGAATACAGCAAGTCATCAGGTAGATTATACACCATAATCAAGTGGGATTTATCCCAGAAATGAAGGGATGGTTCAATATATGCAAATCAATAAATGTAATACACCATATCAACAGGACCAAGGACAAGAATCACATAATCATCTCAATAGATGCAGAAAAATCTTTCCACAAAGTCCAATACTCATTCATGATAAAAACCCTACAAAAAATCGGAATAGATGGTTTCTTCCTCAACCTGATGAAAGCCATACATCATAAACCAACAGCCAACATCTTACTAAATGGACAAAAAATGAAAACTATCAACCTAAAGTCAGGAACAAGACAAGGATGTCCATTATCACCACTCCTATTCAATATAGTGCTGGAAATATTAGCCAGAGCAATTAGACAAGAGAAAGAGAGAAAAGGAATAAGGATGTAAAAAGAAGTTTAATTATTATTATTTTCAGATGATATGATACTCTACATAGAAGAATTCCAAAAATCCATTGAAAGACTTGCAGATATAATAATCAAATTCAGTGATGTTGCTGGATACAAAGTCAACACTTAAAAATCAATAGAATTCTTGTACACCAACAACAAACTCACAGAGAGAGAGATAAGGGAAACCATACCCTTCAATACAGCATCCAAAAAATTGAAATGCTGAGGAATCAATCTAACAAAGGAAGTAAAAGATCTACATAGTGAAAATGACATTACTCTGAAAAAGGTAATCGAAGAGGATTTCAGAAAATGGAAAGATATTCCCTGTTCATCGATAGGAAGAATACTCATTGTGAAAATGGCAATTCTCCCAAAATTGTTGTACAGATTTAATGCAATACCAATCAAAATACCACTTGAATACCTCACAGAGCTAGAAAAAACATCTCTGAAGTTCATCTGGAATCAGAAGAGACTAGAATAGCAAAGGCAATTCTGGGCAAGAAACGTAAGGCAGGAGGCATCACAACCCCTGATTTGAAACTATATTACAAAGCTACTGTGATAAAATCAGCATGGTACTGGAATAAAAAGAGACTTGAAGATCAATGGCATAGATTAGAAGATACAGCCGCAACTATAAACACACTGAGCCACCGCATCTTTGACAAAGGGGCCAAACACTTACATTGTAAGAAAGATAACCTCTTTAACAAATGGTGGTGGAAAAACTGGCTTTCCATATGCCATAAACTAAAACTAGATCCATGTCTATCACCATGCACTAAGCTAAAGTCAAAATGGATCAAAGATCTGGATATTAAAACAAAGAAACTGAATCTGCTAGAAGAAAAAGCTGGTAAAAATCTTGATGACATAGGAGTAGGCAGAGAGTTCATGAACAAAAATCAAACTGCACAGGGAATACTTTCCAGAATCAACAACAGGGATCTTGTCTTATTAAAATTTTTTGCATGTGAAAGGAAATCTCCAACAGAATGAAAAGAAAACCCATGAATTGGGAAAATATCTTAGCCAATTTTCCCTCAGACAAAGGACATCTATCTAAAACATATAAAGAATTAAAAAAAAAAATCCGGACCCTAAAATTCAAGGACCCAATCCAAAACTGGGCATCTGAGATGAATACACACTTTTTAGAGAAATAAATACAAATGATAAATAAATATATGAGAAAATGCTCAGCATCAATGGTCATTCGGGAGATACAAATTAAAACAACAGTGAGATTCGATCTCACTCCAGAAAGAATGGCCAACATTAAAAAAATCAACCAATAGCAAATGCTGGAGGGGCTGTGGGGAAAGAGGAACTCTTCTCAACTGTTGGTGGGATTGGTGAAATCACTATGGAAATCAGTGTGGAGACCCCTCAAGAAGCTAGGATTAGAAACCCCATTTGACCCAGCTATCCCACTTCTGGGATTTTCCTTGAAGAATTGAAAACCTCATACCACAGTGATATTTGTGCACCTGTGTTTGTCGCAACCCAATTTGTAATAGCCAAATCTTGGAAACAACCCAAGTGTCCATAAATAAAGGAACTGACAAAAAAGATGTGGTATTTTTACATAATGGAATACTACTCAGCTATCAAGAAAGGTTGCATCAAGACTTTTATAAGTAAATGTACACGGCTTGAGACCATACTCATAAGTGAAAAAAATCAGACTCACGTGTAAATACTGTATTGTCTCCCTAGTGTAAGAAACCAAAGAAGTATATACAATTCAAAACCTACAATAAATACTGTGTAAAGGTAAGAAACTGTTCAATAACAAAAGTAATTGGGAATGGGGAAAGAAGGAAGGGAAAAAGAAAAACACATAAATTTATATATGTGTATACCTAAAACATCTGAAATGACTATACTACTAAAAGTATTAGCTACTGGAAAAGAACAGTTAATACTTGTATGAATAGATCAATTTTACATATCTACATCTGCTAATCTAAACAACCCTTTTGAAGGTAACAATAAGCAATTTTGCAACCATTGTCAAATTCCTATCATCTTGTTTTGTAAACCTATAATGTTACTGCTTTGGATTTGTTGTTGTCACATATTTGTATCTTTTGTTTTTGTCTTTTCTGTTCTGTGCCTTTTTTCTCTTAAATAAAAAAAAGGATCATAACATTAAATGAAATTAATCAAACACCCAAGCGTAAATATCACATGGCTTCTCTTATATGAGAAATCTGAAATATAAATATACAGCAAAATAGAAGACTGATAATAGGAAGTAAGGAGATAAACCCTTTTTGAATGCAAAAGGGACTAAGAGATTCAGAGCAAGGCTAGGATGTGAAGAGGAAGGAGATAAAAAAAGAAATAAGAGGTATTACATACTTGTACAGACTCACCACAAGGAATGTAATAATTATGAATTTACAAACATGTACTAATAATAAGAAATTAAAATTAAAAATTAAAAATAAATCACCAGTAAGTCCTTGTAGGAATTCAAACTGCCTTAATAAAAGGCTTTTTGGCTGTTCTTTTCATAAATCTGTACCATATATCAATTTTCAAAGTGGGGAGTGCAACAATAAAGATGCATCTTGATAGGAATCAGAGGTGAATGTATGGCATAAGAAGAAAGATACCACAAAAGTGTATGGCAGTGTCCACAGGAGTGATCACATAAGTCCCTAATCAAATTTCCCCATGAGGTCAACACTGAACCTTACCACTAAATTTGATTCCATTCTCATCTAATTCAGTTTGTGAGCAGAACTGTAGAAAGAATTAAGTTCGTGAACTGAGCTATCACTTTACTCTGAAAGTGACTGTTTTACATTTAGAGAAAGAACTGTGTCTATTGGTAAGAGTTAACTATAAATAAATTCAAAGCTATCCGATGCAATAAATGGAAATACCCATGGAGTATATTGATTCTGAGGGTCATAGGACAAGTATCCCCCAAAGACGTCATGAGTAATGGAAGCAGTCTACCACTTCTCAACAGAAGAGGGAGAATTTAAACAATGAAGACTCAAAAGATACTCCTATTAGAGACTACAGAAAATTTCTGCTTAGTATGAAAAATGAATGTATTCTAATGCAAGTTCCTGAAAAGGAATTCCCACAGATCCATTGTAATAGACTTGAACAAAATATTATAAAATGATCAGTAGAAAATGCTTAAGAAGTTTGATGATATAGAGGAAAGTATACAGGACATAAATGTCAAAAAGAAAAATAATAAAAAGAATAAAAAATTATAGATAGAAATTATATGAAAAAAAATTGCAAAAGATGCCTGTTTGGAGTTGGCAACATAAAACTAAACAAGTACATTGAGCATTAGTCAATATTCTGTCTGTGGAACAAAAATTCAAAAGCAACATTTTATAACAAGGTTTTTTTTTTTTTTTTTTTTTTTTTTTGGTTTTGTTTTGTTTTGTTTTGGTTCCAGCGATCAATCACTATCCTATATCCACTCTTATAGATGATAAAAAACAAGCCAACAGAGAATAGGTCAGCATCCAAAGATTAAAAGAAAGAAAATAAGGCACCTGAAATCATCAAAGTCACCAAAATATCAATAGGATGTCTTCATGAAAGTCAATATAATAGCAGACATGGTCTTTTTACTCATTCTGTACTGAAAATTAATAGTATATTCAACTAAAGTGTGTAAGAGAAGCTTAGTCTCATCATTCATTATAAGCAAATTAAATAATACGAATAAAATAAGAAATGATTCCCCTTAATCATGTGTTTGCAACAATTCTATTTTTCTACATAGCTGTCAGGTGACTATAATAATTGAATTGTTAAATATAGCACATCCTGAAAGACCAACGACAAACTTAATCAAGCTTTAGATCATTTTTTCAAGTCTAAATCTTATAAACTGCACAACCACTTCTAAGATAACAATATGCAATATGTTAACTAACGTTAATTACCTATTATTGTTTTTTGAAATTCTGTATTGTTTCTATCTTTTGTTTCATTTTGCCTTGTCTTTAAAGTGAAACAAAGGAAACTAAAGATGTCAGAGTTGGGAGTCAACTGCATTTTTCAGGGCTTTTTCAGGTTCAAGTGATACATACTGCATTAAAACATGACCTGAGACAGAATTATTTTTTAAACTTTGTAAATTAATTTGAAGAGCAATTCAGAGAAATAAGTAAGGCACTCCAGGCTATGAATAGAACTAGGTCTGTTACTCTGGGCAATGCTATATCTCTTTTCTCCTTTGATTCTTCTTGGTAATTCTTTTCCTCATGTTTTTTTTAATTGTTTTTTATTTTTAACATGGTTTCAAGTAGTTCTTGAATTATTATCTTAAAAGTTTTATACTCCAGAGGAAAGAGAATAGTTTCTCTGTGTGTTAGGAAAGAAAGTTTAGCAGATGAATTCCAGTTGGCTGGAATCCAGGTGGTTCAAAGTCTGGATATATCTTCGATTCATTATTTTCTGTAGCAGTGAGTACCATGGCTTCCCAGCCTGAGTTCTGTAATGGTTGAAATGTGAATTGTAATCTAAAGAGTCATGTTTTGAGAATTTGACTCCCAGTGCAGCAATATTCAGAGAGGAGGCTTAGAGAGGTGACTGGATAATGATGGCAATGACCTCATAAATTGATTAACCCACAGAGTTCATAACTGAATGGGCTATTAGGAAGTGGGACCTATTTGGAGGAAGTGGGACCCTAAAGATCTATCTTTATAGCATATATTCTGTGTGTCCTGTTACCAACCTGATTTTTTCATCTATCTCACCTTCCTGTCCTGCATTAGTTGTGCAGTCTTTTTCTGCCATCCCCTTCCACAGTGATGTTTTTGCCCTGCAACCAGCTAGCCATGCAACTGTAAAACTGAGTCAAAGTAAGCCTTTCCTTCTTTCTGTTTTATATGTTGGATATTTTGTATCCAGAAAATGCCAACTAATACATATACCATGATCAACCCTCAAGAAGAAGGAAAGTAATGTCTATTAATAGAATCTGAAGGATAAAAATGTTGGCATAAAGAACAATAGCTAACCTTTGCTTGCCAATATAATAAATTACACCCATATAGTATATATACATGTTCTTATTGACACAATTTTAAAAGTACTCATCGGTTTTAATATAGCAACTTATGATCATAATTGACACCCACAGAAAGACCTTCCACAATGATATCAACCAACTGTATTGAACACCAAATCAACAATATATCTGTGGTTTACTCCCACTTATATCGAGATATAGTTTCATTTGATATTGCTATCTATGCCAAAAATTAATATTCATATGCACAGTAAAATCTATTTAGGTGAAAAAAGACAGAATATACTCTTACAGATTTTACATGTTAAAGCAAATACCATCTTACTGAAAGGAATTTTGTAGGTTTTATTCATTTTTGTGTCTCCCTTAGACAAGCAATAAGACTGAGGCACTTCCCTTTACCCTGTGTTCTTAGTGGTACATCAGCGGGGGACACAGGAGACTATTTTATGCATTTGTACTATAGAGCACTAATGCTGCAAATTAGCTTTCTCATCTTAGTATACTTTAGTCATATAACAATTACAGAACTCCTTTTTATAATTGTAAGGTTCCTATGGCAAGACAGCACCATGATAACCGTTGCTTATCAATTTTTCTGTATCTAAGCCCTTCACTTGAAAAGCTCTACAACTTTCTACAACCTCTAGACAACAGTTACATGGTTTTGTTTTTCTTTTGGCAAGGACGTTTTTTCTGATAACACTCCCTGGTTTTTCGCAATATGCATTACCATGGATTGTACTTTTTAAGGAAAGTATATTCCTGATTTTTGAGGGAGGAGCTGAGTTGATTTTATAGAATATTAACAGGTGGAGACAAGAAAATTTGTGCTTGTCATTTTTCTCCATTTCCTTGACTGTTCATGGTATCTATCTCTTCCTGAGTTTCCTAACTGTCTGTCATTTCTCTCTCTTAATTTTAGGATGGGGCATGGCATTTAGCTTTATAAAGTTTGAGGTAGATGATTCTCTCATCGCTGCATTTATAGATAACTGATCACAGAAGAAAAAAAAAACTCTTTTGTTAAAACATCTTATAAAATTTCACAAGACACAGTCACCTATCCAGTAACTTAAACTTGCATATGAGGTCTGTTACATCAAAGGGGTTTAGCAGTGTCCTCTGAGTATGGCACGTGTGCTGAGGTATTGGTTTTCTCAGCACTCTGGTGACAAAACAGAAACAAAGATTGTGGCTGAGGTAATGAACAATTCAGAGGAACTCAGGGTGAGATGACAGCAGCTGAAGTGAAAGGAATAGCTTGATCTTTGTATTGCCTGATTGAGTTTGCAGGACTGGGGCTGATGGTCTGGGTATCTATTTGGAGGATGGCAGTGTGCATTGTGACAACTGAGGGGGATTTCCTTCTCTCTTGTTTTTGAAATTCAATGGTTTGTTCCATTTTACTGTTTGGTATGATTCCCATATCTGATAACCTCAGCAAAATATTTTGAAGATTACTGGGGACCTGGCCAACATCCCCAATCTCTCAAATGAGTGTTCAGTTAAGTTTTAAATAAATGAGACAAGTGGTATGATTTTAGGGCTCCAGGGGGATCAAAACTCTCTAGCAGAGTTCAAGATTCTGGGGACTGAGACAAAGAGCTTTTCTGGGTGGCCCATGTTTATTACATTTTCAAACAAAGAGGGGATACTGAGGAAAGCACAGTACATGAGCAGGAGTTTGAGATTCACTTCAACGACTTCCCCAATTAGTAAATTATACCAATTTAGGAGAACTATCTTATCTCCATGATGACATTTATGGTAGGAGTGAGATGCCTGCAAGAGTGAGATGCCTGAAGCAGGAGTCTCTACCTACTCAATTGGGGTTGGAGCCAGCTGTCCTCAACCTTTGCCTTATGTTACCCTTTGAGGTATCTCTGGCATCACAGGTCACTACAAGCCTCAGCCAGGACCAGTGATTCATAGAGGTTCACTTACTGTGAATCAGCTTCCATCACCAGAAAAGGGGCCTAGGCCTAGGACAGACACACAGATAAACAAGGAACGCCAATTAGTTAATTTTAAATCCTGTTCAGAGCCACTTCATGGTGGTCTCCAACAGAAGATAACAATATGCAGTATAACAACCATTGTTAAATTTTTGTCATCTTGTTTTGAAAACCTATATAGCGATTGTTGTTGTGTTGTTGTTTTGCTTTTGTTGTTGTTTTTTAGGTTTGTTTGCTTCTTGGTTTTTCTGTATTCTTCTTTTTCTCTTTAAAATAAAACTATTAAATTTTTTTTAGTTAAAAAGAAGAATTGAGGGAACTATAGACCAACTTTTGCAGTTCTTTTTGATCAATTATTTGTTTGCTGAAACAAGAAAGTAAAATTTTCTCAGTAAGTAATGAAAGAGAAAAAGTGTAAGTACTGCATTAAGCTACAGAATATTTGAAGATATGTCTTGAAACTTGAAATTCATTAACTAGTTACATTGCCGCCACATAGCAACAATTACTGCTCTTCTACCCAAAGTGGAGAATTCCTTAGCCCTTTTGCCCTGGTTTGGCATGTTTCACATTTAATTGTCTTTCAAGGCAACATTTTATGTAAACTATCAACTTTGCATTAATTCAATTATAATGATTATAAGAAACAGAAAATGACTTTACTTAACCAAAGGAAACTTTATTGAAAATATATGGCTTTTTTTGTTTTTGGACAGGGAATCTAACTCAGGACCTTGCACTGTCAGGCAGGTATTTGTGCCACTGAGTTATATGCCTGGCCTGGAATACATTTTATAAAGGATGCAAGAGTAGCAAAAATTGTAGAAGTTTCAGTCATGGTAAAATATGGAATCTAGAACCCTATTCTAGGTCGTCGGGTAGTAAGGAATCTATTTTAGTTGAGGAAGACAAACAAAATAATATTATAAAGAGAATTTGTCAACGTTGCTTAATATATCAAGACCTGGTTATAGTAAATTGCATGTTATACTAAATAAACTGTGAGGAATTTTCTGAGTAAGCAAACTGTTGTTGCATTCATGTTGCAGTAACGTCTCCGAAAGTTTGTCACACAATGAATGACAGCTTGTTAGGAAGGAGACAAACACTGACAAAAAAAAAACTAAAGGCTTTTGTAAATTTTCCATTTTAGCACTGAGATAGAATTTAAAATAGAGCTATATAGATAAAAATTTAATCAGGTAGTGGTAATGAATTATAAAGAATGATCTTAAACATTCTGATTATTGAGTTTCTATTTTTGTGCTTCCTCTTAAAAAGGTATTTAGTAATAAATTATTTAGCTAAAATTTAAAAAGTGGACATATGTGCTAGTCAGCTTTTCATTCAGGTGACAGAATGCCTAAGAATAACAGTTTAATGGAGGAAAATTTTATTTTGGTTTATGCTTTCAGAGGTTTCCAGCCATGGTTGTCTATGGTCTTGAGATGAGACAGAATATCTTGCCTCTAGGGTGTAGGTGAGAAAAACTTATTTCTTGGAAACTAGAATTAGAGAGAAAAGAAAGGAGTCCGAGAGACAAGAGCTGGAGACAAAATGAACCTGTTAAACCATAAAAAGTTACCTGCAGTAACTTGCTTCAGCCAATTAAATCAACTGTTTCATCCTATTAAACTCTATCAGCTAAGAAGACCACTGAGATGTGAACTCATTGATGTGCTGATACACTAATGAAGTTGAGCTCTCATGATCAAATCTCTTCCCCAAAACCTCACTTCTAAAGATTACTGCCTTAAGAAACAAATCCCTAACACAAGAGCCTCCGGGGAAATGTAATAGCCACACCATAACAAAACGTAAACCTGAAATTTTGTGGAAGTTTTGCGTTAAATCTACTTTTCTGCTGAATTGTTTCTTAGGAATTTTATGACCAAAATTTGCATTAATTTTCTCCAAGTTTCTTCAAATGTGTGGAGTAGAAATGAGTAATTCTTGAGATAGCACATAGGTCATGCGATATCAGAGAAACCTCATATAATGCTGTTAAGAACTGTAATGTGTATACTTAGCTAATAGAACTTGCCAAAGTTTATACACATAAAGACTACACAGGGGTTGTTTCTACAAAACTCTGCAAAAAATTTAGATTGTGTTCACAAATACATAAAAACTAGAAGTTTCTGAAATGTCATGGACTAAAACCACGAAGTGATTAAAGTTTTACAAGTAACCCTCTACGAGGAAGTGACAGTCCAAAGCCTTCTACACAGACATAAAAATGGGTAAAGAATTATCCTGTTTTTTAAAAAAAGAATACTTGCCAGTGAGAGTTCAAACAAATCTTTATCACGCAAAGCACACGGTGAAGTGGTAACAATCTTATCTTAACATGACAAGTTCTGATAAACACTTCAAGGTCTGATATAGATGAGTATATAAAACAGTCCTTGACCCAACTGTATCTCTTCAGTAGGAAAGCAGATATATCCCTGACCTCAAACCATCATTTCTAAAATTATAACAATGAATATCCTTTTATTTTAGAAGTAGAAAAAATGGCATTTTAATTGTTTGGATTAGAGATAACATTTATTTGTAATAAAGGTAAGTAGAAGCTAAACTCTTAATATTTGTGAATATTAAGGGGAAATGTTCAACATAATTTTGAAAGTGAGGTAAATAATGTAGAGTCTAGCCGGGCGTGGTGGCGCACGCCTTTAATCCCAGCACTCGGGAGGCTGAGGTAGGAGGAGCGTTGTGAATTCGAGGCCAGCTTGGGCTACAATGCAAGCACAAGGCTGGCCTGAGCTACACAGTGCGACCCTGCCTCAAAAAACCAGGGCCGGGAGTTTGGCTCAGTGACTTAAGCGCCTATCTGACAGGTGTGAGGTTGTGAGTTCGATCCCTGGTGCCGCAAAAAAAAAAAAAAAAAAAAAAAAAAAAAAAGTAGAGTCTTCCAAAATTCAGTAGAAAAAAATAATAAAGACATAGTTTGTAAGATAAATCTGGGAAGGTTCAGGTATCCAGATAATGTTATAAACATATTGGAGACCTATGTTCATTAAAAAAAGTTTCAGTTAGTCTGTGGACAGTACTGATTACTCACAAGCATCTTTATGTAAATCTATTGGAAGTATCATTTATAATTTTTTTATTTGCTGAAATTCTGGAGGCATCCTTCTGAATAATAAAATCAAGGTTAAAGCACACAATCAATGCAATTTTGTATGAAGATATACTTACAGCAAAACTGTTTTTGATAATTATTTGTAAATCTGTACACTTAATCACCTAAGGCAAAAAATCAGCTAAGACACCAATATGAGTCTTTGGCAATCATTTTTTAACATTTTTTCCTTGTTCCCTATTTTTCAATGTGAATTCTTAATATAACAAAGCAATATTTTGTAAAAGGGTTTCTCATATAAAGTTACTGAATAGTCCATGGTTGTCATCTGCATACTGACTTTCCTTGTTTTATGCTTCTTCTTTCAGAAATATCAGCTTTCCTCTATTGTTAGGAAATAACAGTGCCCATTTATAAGCATGATTGTGATAAGGACTCAGATTCTTAGCCCAAAACACATATATATTGCAAAAAGGAATAAAAGAGCCTGTAAGAGCCAAAGAGACAAACAGTGCAGAGGACTTCAGAAATCTCTAAATTCTTTGTTTGCCTGCTTTTAAAACGAGCTTTCTTTACTTGCCAGAGAAAAGTAAGCCATGTTTTCTTCCTATATATCAATCCACAGTTTTAGTCTAAGACACACTTGCATAATAATTATCCTGATCTCAAACTAGACAGTATATTCTAGTTTGAGTAAGACAGTATATTCTACTTTGTGCAACACAGTTTGATTTATTAGCTGTACTATGTGCTTATTAAAGGATTTCCTCAGAACAAAAGTTTGTACAGTAATACATGCAATCACCCTCCCCTCCAATAATAAGATTAATATATATATATATTTTTTAATATATTACTTTCATTATCACAATGCTTTGTTTGGTATTATAGTATGTATTATTTGAAACACCTTCCTTGCAATATTAGACTGACCATAAGTGATCTCTAGAAATTATAATTGAAAACAATTTTCATATTCTTATGATATTATAAGTGTTTATCTTGGTTTACTATGATAAATCATCTGTTGCTAAGTGTTTTATATTGCATTTAACAAACTAATGATGGAATCAACAAAATATATATATTTAATTAGCTCATGTTTTAGGGTGCATTGAGGCAAAACATTTTATTTGCCTGCTCTTTCATGAGTATATGAATAATTTTTTCTCTGTCTGTCTTTTTCATCCTTTATATATTGCTTTGCTTTTTGTTAGTTCCATGCCAATTACATCATGTCCAAGTGATGTGTATTATTACATTGATGTTCACAGCAGGACAAAGAGCAGAATACAGTGCCAGCAACTCCTCTCTTTTTCTTAGGTCAGTGTGAAAAACTTCTTCACAGGCCTGTAGGTTATCTTCATTGTATGTCTGGAAACACTCAATTTAATATAGGACCATCCATTGAATTGTAGGTGACAATAAATGCAAACTTCTGGCATTTCACTTATATAACAGGAAATGATAAAGCTAAATTGAGGAAAAATGTGGATAGACATAATTCATTGACAATGTTTTTTTTATGTGTTGAGTGACTTCTTTTAAAAAGTTGACTAGTATTTGAATTTCAAAGATCAAAAGCAGCTGCTATTTAAGTCATTCTGACCTGTTAAATCACTCAACTCTGATCAAATATTTATGTTGTTACAAAAGTTACTACAATGCTTCTGTGTAATCTTCTTTATTTCTTAAACTTGGATGAGTAAATTTTTAAAGATAAAAGGTATAGTTAAATGCACAGTATTTACTTCTTATTGAAATATTACTCTACAGAAATAGTGCATTATCACTTCTACTCACGTAATTCATAAAAACAATAAAACAAATAGAAAAATATATAACAGTTACTGTGTCATTCCAAGTTTGCTATTTCCAGTATAGTAATTCATTTGGCTTTCACACAGCCTTGTTTTCTCAATGTATTGAAAAACACATAAATACTTCATATGTTGCTGTATATACTACATGGTTCCATACATTTAGATCATTTCTAAACTTTGCATGTGCTCTCTTCTTGGATTTTTATATTTTAGAAGCATTATATATGAGCATCATGATTTAAAATTTAAAAATTACATTTCTTCTTCTTTTTTACTAATATCCAACTGTAAGTGTTAGGTATTTTCAGTTATGGAGCTTGTATTTACTTTGCTGAATAATTGTCATTTTTCTGCAGAGAACTCCTTTCATTTATTGATTATGAATTTGGTTTTGTTTCATTAAATATATTTGTTTTTGTTTCATTAAATATATTTACAATTGGTACTTTTACTTTTTTAAAATTGCAAAAAAAAAAAAAATGGTCATCTCAATGTCTGTTTGGATTGAACTGATGGGGCAAGTTATGATGCTAACAAAAATCTGACAAGTCAAGGAAACCCAAGCCAGGTAGTGTAGTATTAAGAACAGATCACGGAAGTATTGATTCCTGGGATAGTGCTGCCCTCTCTGTAGCTACACCTTTGTGGCTCAGAGCCAAGCATCTACTTGTGATCCTGGTTCCAACTTCCAGTTATAAGGAACAGTATTTTTTAACACAAGATACACGTGTGTGGAAGAAATAAAAAGCAGGAAATTATACCTGTGAGGAAACTGAGTGTACCTACCCTAGTGCTTCACATTTGAGAGTAAGGAGTGGGGATTTAGTATACTATTTCCAGTATCATGCAGTTCCTCTTTCAGCAACTGCAACTTGTAAATAAACAGAAAAGGGAAATATGGGGAAATATTTTTCATTTTTAAGAAGTTAGCAATAACTTTGTTGTAAAATGACTCCTTAGTTCTAGTAGTCGAAGTACTACTTAGAATTTCATCCTGCTATGAAAGCAAAGGTTTTACTAAGAATGTTTGCTTGTATCTGTATAGGAGACAAATGATTTGGGGTACAATAAATTTTAGTACATTTCTTCGTGTCTACTACATCGCATTGAAACATCAGAGTGAAGATCATCTTGATACAATCATGTTGCTTATTTCTCTTCCCTGTCCTACCTTATCTTTGCTTTAATTATAGGCATACAATGAAACTTGAGTGAATGCCTTATTATCAGTATCCCCAATGAAGGTGCACTAACCACACCATTCCAAAAAGGCAGGCAAAAATATGGCATATTTATCAATTTATTCCATGTATACCACAAAGTTTTGAAAATGTTCTAAAAAAATAATGCAGGCTACTGTGTTGGATATACTGACTAATTGTTAGAGTTCCATTACTGTGACAATACATGGGTTAATCAATTTATAAGGAAGGAAAAGATTCATTCTGGCTCAGAGTTTAGAAATTTTTGTCTATGATCCACTGGCCTGTTACCTAAGGGCCTACAGTGAGATAGTACATTATGACAAGAGGAAACTGTTCACTGCATGTCAGCCAGTTTGGAAAATAAGCCAATAAGGAGGTCTGGAATTCCAACATCCCCTTTGAGGTCATTCCCCCAGTGAATCAAAACCTTCCGCTAGGCTCTATCTCCTAAAATTCTATGGCCTTTCAGTAGCACCAAGCTGAGAAACAATTCTTCAACACATGGAACTTCAGAGAAGAGAATAAACTGTAGTAGGCTATTTAGTAAAAGTACGCAAAAAATAAAGTTTTTAAGAAAACTGGCCGGGCGTGGTGGCGCACGCCTTTAATCCCAGCACTCGGGAGGCTGAGGTAGGCGGAGCGTTGTGAGTTCGAGGCCGGCTTGGGCTACAACGCGAGTGTAAGACCGGCCTGAGCTACATAGTGCGACCCTGCCTCAAAAAATCAGGGCCGGGAGTTTGGCTCATTGCCTTAAGCGCCTGCCCTGGCAGGCGCGAGGTTGTGAGTTCAATCCCCGGTGCCGCAAAAAAAACAAAAACAAACAAACAAACAAACAAAAAAAAAAAACAAAGAAAACTGCCCTGTGTTCATCTGTGAGGAGTTTTGTTGCATATTTATGAAATCATTCCATATGTTAGAGTGAATAAAGCATGAAAAAATAGTAATAAAATAGTATATTTTAATCTAAGAAACAGCATTAAATTCAAAGGTAAAAATGTTATCTGTAGGCTTGGAGTTTGGTATATTTGAATTTCTGAGTTTGTATTTCACAACTAGTTCAATGAGCATATGATAACATTTTATATTCCTGTCAAAACATGACACTGGAAACTGAGTCAGTTGAAAATTTCACATGAATATGAAAAAACTGTGCTATTTTTATCTTTATATATTTTAATAATCTCTATTAAGTTAAAAATTTAGGAAATATAATAATTCAGTACATTATCTTAGTGGGAGTTTATAAATCTGATGGAACTAGTTTTCCTTTCATACATATAAATATATTATGGGTAAATTTTTCAACTACTCATTTAAACACAGAGAAAACAAATATTTCTTTAAATAGCAATTAATATAAAGCAAATATAAAGAAACATGTTTGCACAACTTACTAAAATGAGACAGATTTTTAAATTTCATATGTGGTGGATTTAATTATATATATATATATATATATATATATATATATAAATGATGAGTGTTTGTGCATGTATGTATTTAGGAAACAAGCTATATTTAATATCTTCCAAAGAATTCAAGTCAGAGCAGAATTTAGGAAACATTTTATTGTATTTATAAAATTTTTCTTTCATTAAATCAAATATTGGAGTGTCACAATTATAGGCAGGGCAAATATATATATATATATATATATATATAAAATTTGATTAGAAAGATCATATATCACATTGTATCCCTTACTCCCAGTTATTTGCTTGAAAGGAACACTTTCATATACATATGTTCATTAGGCATATTTTGATAGTTTGTCAATGATTAATGAAGCTATTTTTCACTGAGAAAATGGGGTTTAGCAGGTACAGTATGTTGAAATCCACATAATTAATTTTGTATTTAATTCTTTATGTTTCATCATTTCTTTTGAAAATAATGGTAACAAGTCTCATGAGTATAAAAGGATTGTGAAAGTCTATAGGAAAAAGCTCATGTGGTCCCCAGGGAAATTAGTAGGCTTCGAAAGCATAGTTAGGGAGAAAAAAACAGGAATTTTTATCTAAGAGAAGACATTTTGAGAGGGAAATTTCATTATCAGAATCTATCTACAAAGGGGAAAAGAATTGGAGTTTGCAGGTGCAAAGAAATGATAAATCATGTCATTTTGATGAAAGGAGGAAGTGACACACTAAGATAAAGGAGGAGTTTTAGTGACAAGCGGAAGGGTCATCTTGTGAAGCTTGTTAGTTTTTCAGGCTTTAAAATGCTTAGATGTATGACAGAAACATGATGCTATTAGTAAAAAAAAATGGAATCATTTTGATAGAAGTGCAAAGTATGGCAAGTGTAGAAAATGCATTCGTGCAGGCCATGGAGCACTTGCTGAACTCTTTCCGCTGACACTGGTGCAGACAACAATGATGAAAGTCGGCCCCTGGCAAATCAACTGCATTACAAAGAAAAAATTTATATTGATCTTTCAAACAATTCTGAGATATTATAAAATAGAAAATATATAAAAGATTATAGATGAATAATGAAAGAATTTTGGTATAGTTGAAGTACTACATGGAGGAAATATGTTCCTTCTTTCATGTAAAAGATAAGGCTTGGGATTTGACACTGATGACAAAAAGCATCCTGTAATACACTGAATCTAGACTGTGTCAGTGTCTCTTGGTAAATATAAAGTTGCTAATTCCTTAAGGTCTTCATAGTTTATGCAGGAACCCTTGGCACATGTTATGTGGGTCATCCATTATGTTTTGTTAAAGGAGAGGAGAAAAATGGCAGCACGGAATGGTTGAGAAACAAGCTTCTAAAATCTTCTCCATTAATTCAATAAGAATGCAGCCATAGTGATTCAAATTTATTATAAAATCACTGACATTATATAGAACACTTCTAGCAATCTATGGAGCAATTTTTTCAAGAAAAATGACCAAATTTTGGTAAGAAAAATGTGTTTCATTGCTTTTAACTTGCCCTTGAGCTATTCCATACCCTCCACCTAGAGCATCTGTCCACATCCATTTTTGCCACCAGGGACCAATTGCACATGAGACAATTTTTCCATGAACTGGCAAGGAGGGGAAATGGGGACAGGTTTCAGGAAGTCAAATGCATAACATGTTTGGTACATTTTGCCTCTATTCTTTCTATATTGTGCAGTTTACTTTTGTTATTATCATTTTAAACTCTCAAAAGAGTCTATAACCTAGATCCCATGTATGTGCAGTTCACAGATGGCTTTGTGCTTGTATGAGAAAAGGATGCTACACTGATTAGACAGGTGACAGAACACAGGCTGTAATGCGACAATGGGGATGTTGTAAATACTGGCTCATCTGATACACTCTTCCTACTATGAGGTCTGGCTCCTAACATGCTACAGACCAGTACTGGTCAGTCGTCTGGAGAGGTTGCGGATCCCTGAACTACAGTGCTGTGCTGAATAACAACAATGTAACAAACATGGTAGACATTAAAATCAACATCTTATGAGCCAATGGATTAGACATGACATATTTGAAGTCTACCCAAAGTGAAATTCCCAAAATAATTATCATTATTACCCTTCTGGATGTTTTCTGGAAACTCTCAATGTCTTTATTTGATCTGATGCCGAGCTTGGTAATTGCACACAGTACTTTTTTTTCTGAAGATATAAGTATTTCAAAAATAACTAGGTGGCTGTTAATCTTGAAGTTATCTGGGGCAAGGGTAATAATTGGGGAAAGAAACATAATGCTAACAAACTTAGAATGAAAATCTAGGGATTGTGATGTCTAATCAGGGTTTTGAAAAAGCAACAGATTTCTGGGAATATAGAAAGGTACCTATGTATGGGACTATGCACATTCATTCCCAGGACATAACTGAGGATCTGTTATCTAACACAACAATGTTCAAGGAAGCTGTAAATGGTCTGTTTGGAGTAAATTAAGACATGACTCTGCATGTATGAAAATGCATTGTCAAAATCTGAGAGACTTGTTGGTTCAAGGCATTTAAGGAAATCTCTGTTAAATTATTAGCAACAACTAAATCAATAAGCAAAGATTTCAGAGGTCACATGTGACAGATTATACATTATAGAAAATTAGTTTATAAAATTACTACCAATAGCAAACAGCAACAAAAGTACATTAACAAACAAATAACAACAATAGGCACCTGGAAGATGTTTCCAGTGTGGGCGGAAGCATCACATTCATCACAAATGAAAGTTATAATAACTGTCTTACCAGAAAGAATATTGATAAAGAGGAAATATGAAAATAGTAGATGGAAATTCTAAAGTTAGTACAATAACTGAAGTGGAAAATTCAGTATAAGAACCTCTAGCAAATCTGAGCCAGAAGAAGAATCACTGAAATTTAAAAAGAATCAATTGACAGCAGACAGAGAATGATGAAAATTAACAGATCCTGTGGACTTGTGGAACCATCACATGGCTCAATGTGTATGATGGGCTTCTACAGAGATGAGAGGAAAGAGCATAAAGAACATTCAAAGATATAATCGCTAAAATCTGGTGAAAGGTGTTGATTACACATTTTAGGAACTTAACAAATTTTAAATTAAACAAAGTCTAAGAAATGCATACTTGTACACATTATTGTATGACTGTCAAACCCAAACACAAAGAAACAATCTTGAATATACAAGACATAATTAATAATATACTTGTTATATTACTATGCAACCCTATAAAGGAATCTGACTTAATAGCCTTCTGTAAGAAATTGTTTCTAATTATAGCAAAATGCATATTACTTTCCTGTGCACATAAAAATTGCTTAAGTTAGATTGTACTTTAGTGAAAAAGCATATTTCAGTAATTTTCAGAGGCTACAATACAAAATACATTCTAATAATATAAGTCTGTTGTAGTCAATAGTAGTAAATTTGAGGCATTTATAACAAATGCAACAATTACATTTTTACTCTACCTAATCAGTTGGTCTAAATTAAATCACAATAAAAGTTAGAAAACACTTTTATGTGAATTAAAATGAAAATACAATATTCCAAAACATACATTATGCATACAAACCAATACTTATTGGAAAGTTGTCAGTGTGAGAGCAAAGTGTATAGAGAATATTTGCATAAAAAGAATACATTACAGCAAAAGAGGCATTGCCTTTAACCCCTTCAAAATACTCCCAAATTTGAACACATGTTATACTTGCCACTTTCTGAAGGAGTATGAAAGTCTTCTTTATAAAGCATGACAAAAATTAGGTGAGAACTGATGATGTGTGCTGTCTAACAAACAGGCAGGTTTGTAAAGCCATTCTGGAGTTCCTTATCTATATTATTGCCAGATTTTAGTACTGTGTGACTTCTGGCTCTTCCACAAATAAAAATGGTCCTGAAAGGTAAATGCTTTGAATGATTTAGGACTATGAGGCAACTTCGACATCACAGCTAAAGACTCTCATGCAAAAGGACTTTCAGAGATGCTTCAGAAAGTGGCAAGTATAATGGTATATATGTGTGTTCAAAGAAACAGGGAGGATTATCAGAACTATTAACGCCACTGTATCCTATACTATAATTTTTAAATTTAAACATTCACCATTTGTTTCAGTCACACCTACTATAGTTGTAAATACATTAATAGCCTATCTATAAGATTCTAGAAAAAGAAGATCCCCTTAAACTCAAAGGAAAGGAAAAGATAAAATAATAAATTCTATATATTAAATAAAGTAAAAAGTAGAAAAGTAAAAAGATAATTGACATTAATGATTGCTCTGAAAATCATGAAGAAAAATTGCTAAAACCTTATGTAGACTCATTAAACAAATGAGAGGGGGACAGAAAGAGAGAAAAAGAAAGAGGGAGAGAGAGAGAAAGAGAGAGAGAGACAGAGAGACACAGAGAGACAGAGAGAGAGCAAGAGGGAGAGGGAGAGGGAGAGGGAGAGAAATACTAGTTGGATATGATATATACCTGGTAAAACAAAACTTTCTTTTTTTATTATTTTAAACAGGAGAAAAATAAGAAATTAAAGTAAAGCAGAATTTCCAACAGGTCAATAGGAGAGCAACAATAATCAGCACACTGCATATTGTTATATTCACAGCAGTTGTTTAGAGTATAAGATACAGACATGAAACATTGTTCAGAAAATTATTAGCACAAAACTTTTGCCTCAATGAATCAAGAGAAACCAGCTATATGACTATCTTTTTTTTTTGTTATGACTGCTTTATTACTTTCAAATAAACATTACACATTAAAAAATAAAACTTTCAAGAAGAATTATTACCAATCTTTCACAAATTTCTCCCAAAAATAGGTGGAAGATTTTCCAATTCATTCTATAAAGATCCATTATCAAAGTAAAATAAAACAAAGATATCACAGAAAAAAGATACTATAGGCCAATATACAGTATGAATATAGACACAGAAATCCTCAATGAAATGTTAAAAAAAATCATATCCAGGAACATATGAAAAAGATTTAATGGAATATTCCACATTTATCAAATTTTTCTCAGGAGTACAAAGTTATTTTGTTCACTTTCTATTACTGCTATAAAAATAATTGCAAATTTAGTGATCTGAAGTAATGCAAATCTGTTCTTTAAGAAAAAAAAATCTCTGTAGTTAGATTTCCAAAATATAAATCTCTAAGTAACATTCCATGTTGGCAAGTCTGCATTCTCTTCTATAGACTATACAAGAAAACTAATATAAGAATGTATAACTAGTTGATTTATCAGTTTATTAATTTCATTAACATTTATTTACCTATTTGCATGCTGCTACCATTTGAAATGACTTCAGTCTATTCCTCAAGGGTTCATGTGTTGACATTTTTAGTCACTATTGTGAGGTACTGTGAGGGTGTATTTAATGACAGAGCCTGTGAAAAGCAATTAGGAATAGATCAGAATATTAAAATAAAGCTTCTAGGTATAATAGGATACGGGCAGCTTTATATGAAGAGGGAAAAGGGTTACAAGACATGGAGTAAACATCTCTTGCCACTTGATACACTGTACTACCATGGGTCTCTGCCAGCAGACGTTTGTCCCCAGATCTGACTCCTTGGCCATGCACCTGCAAAACCATGATCCAACACATATTTCATCTCCAAAACTTACCTTAGTAGCAGAGGAGTAGTGCACATGCCATGACAAACATGATCTGGAAATCATAGACACTTGAAGGTACTCAGTGCATTAGTGGAAACTTTCCATTACTATAACAAAATACTATAACAAGACAACCAACATAAGCAACTTATAAAGAGGTAAGATTTATTTTTCTACATAGTTACAGAGTTCCAATCCCTGACCATTTGGCTATGTTGATATGAGTCTGAAGTGACAAACTGCACAATGGTAAGGAGCACGTGGCAGAGGAAACCGCTCATCTCATATTGGCATGGAAACAAGGAGAGAGAAAAGAGGGGCTGTGTCTCTGCAAGCCCTTCAAGGGCGGACTCCCCTGGGTAAACCTCTTGCCATCAGGCTCTATGCCCTAAAGGTTCCACCACATCTCAGCAGTGCCATGGATTGGGGACGAGGTCTTCAACACATGGTGCTTGGGAGACATTGGAAACTCAAATTATAGCACGCAGGGACTAAATCACTTCTATTAGCAGTGTTTATCCTATGTAAAGAATTTGAACAATGAACAGCAATCCTAATTATAAATTATCTGTATTTGTTGCTATCATAAGGTCGATGATGCAATGGCAAATGAAAGTAAGAGAAAGGTAAATGAACCATAAATATTAAAAGTTGCAACATTTACATATTTTAAATTCTAAATCAAAATTTGTAATTTTAAAAATTATAGACAGTTCCAGTGAGAAAGTGACATGGTAAGAGATTAACTAAGAAAAGTAAAGGAAGCAGCCACACTGCGGTCTGGAAGAGAAGACTGCACGGAGAACAGTTTTCGGGAGCATAAAATGAGAGGGTGCTGAGTGTACCTGAGGAATACCAAGGAGATCAGCATGGCTACTGCCGAAAGCCCAGCAACAAGGGAAAAGGGAAAAAAAAGTCTGAAGAAGAAATGGAGCAGAGAAATACAGAGTTTGACTGATTGGGGCTCTCACTCTGAGTAGCAGAGGAAGCCACTGCAGCCCATGAGCAGAGAGCTGAAATGACCCTGCTAAGTATTTCAATGGATTCACTTTGGATGCTGTTTCGGGAATAGCTGGTGATCGTGGTAGCCTCCTCACTCAACATTTTCACTTTTGCTCAATCTGTCCTTCGCCTCTTTTAATAGAAAGCTCTTTATAAAAAGTAGATTAGAAAACATATTCTATATTCCAAAATTCTTCAGTGGTTTCCCACTAAATTATACATGTTTTCTCTGCAGCATCTTATGGTATCCAATTCCAGACTCCCTCTTTAGCTTCATCTAACATCACTCACCCCATCAGTAAGTGTGCTTCAGTAATATCGACATTTCCTTTTCAGGGAAGTACAGACATTTCACATTGATATTCTATTCATGCCTTCCATTTGTCCTAAGAACAATTGTTCCATTCTATTTCTCTGATTAAAGCTTGCACCTTCTTAAAGTTTCAGCTTAAATGTCACACTCTAGGAATTGCTTTTCCAGAACACTTCATTTAGTTAGATTTCCTGGTACAGCTAGTTAATATAAGTTATTCCATGTTCACTGTAAATATTGTGAGATTAATAAGTTCAATTGTTCTCACACTCAGTGTGTGCATCTATCTGGGACTGGTTATTTTCTACCCACAGAAGTATGCTGACCCATTTTCATCTCATATACTTGCATGGTATACAGCTTTACTGTTTTAGTTAGGGTTCTCTGGAGGAGCAGAATCAATACTAAATACATGAGTGATGATGCAAAGGGACTTTTTAAGCCAGCTTACAGGATCACAGGCAACAGAGTCCACGGTAATCATCTCTGGGACCAGAGGCGGGAAAATCCAGCAGCTGCTCAGCAAGTAAATGACAGTTGCAGTAGGATGCATCCCCAGTCCGAGGTCAGAGATCTGGGGTCCTCTTGGAGGGGTGCAGCTGTGAGTCAGAGTTGCAAAGCTGAAGAAATGAGAGACCTGAGCACCGGTGTCCAAAGACAACGTCAGGAAAGGACAGTAACACTCAGGAAAACAGGTCGTCTGCTAAAGAGGGCATTTCTTTCTTCTTTCCTGTTTTATTTCACCCAGGCAACAAGACTACAGGATATTACCACCCAAAACGTGGGTGGGTGGGTCTTCTTTCTGTTTGTGGCCTTATATGTCAATCATCCATGGACACACCAAAAAATGGTGTTTCTTACTTCATTCACATTAACATGTTCTGATTAACAGTCACATTTACACTGATAATGAATGGATACTGTGTGGCTTTCTTTTATCAAAATTAGTTAAGTTGGCCTTAAAGTGCTACTTAACTTCTTCGATTGAAAATTTTGGTTCATTTGTTGGTATTGTATGACGTATTTTTGTAAAAAGTGCTTGCATTTTATGTAAAAAATGTCTTTAAAGGTAACAACAAATGCAAAACATCAGATTATCACATAAGCCTCTTAGCAATGTATCTTGCTTTTTTGTTTTGTCTTTGATGTAGATTTATTATTTAAAGTTGTATCTCTTTTGTAATAAGATTTTATTACATATTACTGAGCTGATTTCCTTAAAAAATCCCTGTCCTGTGTAAAACGTGTCATGATTTTAAGAAACTGTTTCAATGATCTTTTGCTTTCAAAAACTTGTCAGGAATGCAGGCGAGATAGTACTGAAGAGTGTACCTTTCCATTGTATGAATATAATTGAGATAAAACTGCATCTCACAAATGATGAAAAAGATGTAATGGTAAATCAAGATTTTCCTTTATAGATAAGAGGTTTTTAAAATAAACGATAGCTATTTTACAGATACTTGTGTGCGAGTGTCTTGAACTTAATTTTGTTTTCATGTGGAGAGGGTTTTGGAAAATGTGTGAGCTTTTGCTATCATGTTGAAGGCTTATGCTCTCTTTTGACATAGACTTTTTAAAGGATTATTCTAAACTATTTTTGAATCAATAAGTAATTATCATGGTTCTTTCCGATCAAACAAATATTGACTCAGAAGAAAACATAGGCCTTTTCTCTATTGCTGAAAAAATTCTGATTGCCATGTGTTGTCATTTCACACTAAATAAACTCATTTATTTGTTAAATGAAGTGATACAAAATGTTGAAAAGAGATGCACACTAACTTTATATTGTTTTATTGGGAGTTGTAACAGACTTTATAGAGTTTTTTTTCCTCTACTTATGCTTTGTGTATCAGTTTGTAAGGGATATACTGAGACAATATATTAGTGTGTATATTTGAGTCGTTAATACTAAAGCTTTGACAGGCTTGTCTTTATATTTTATGTCACTATAAAATTGGTTTATAAAGATACAATTAGTAATGTTAAGCTAGATATTATATTGAGTAGTACTGATTGTTCCACTATGAAGGTACCTTTCTTGTGACATAAATGAACAACATTTGTGCCATCATGCTTAATGGCATGAAATAATCTCACTGTAAGTGAACAAAAGTTACCCTGAATGCTCTAATCTCACCATGAACTTTGCATTCAAGGTGCATTTTAAATCACATTACTAGTATTACAGACCCTTTTGACAACTTAATGTTATGGAGGATTTCACTTGATTTTGTTCTGTTCCAGCAAAACACAGAAGTGGCATACCTTGATATAATTTCCACAATAACATTTTAAGACATATTTTTTATTCTTCAAATACTATTTGAATACTTTTAATCTCATTAGGATATGAAATTGTATTTTTGAATTTCACTTATGAAAAGTTTTTGTATAAAAGCCATTTTTGATGATATTATAACACGTAGTTTAAATGAAATATACATAAACACAGCAGACCCTTGAATTACAACCAACCTCACATACAGAGAGCTTGTTTTATGACCAGAAGGGTAGGCTTAACTAATACCAAAGTCTCGAGTTGTGACCCAAATGCTGGCCGCTTGTGCAGCTGTAAAGAAAGATTGATGATGGCAGAAAAGTGTAAGTAGGCATCAGTCTGAGTCCAGATGCAAGTGTTTGTGGACGTGATTTCAGACAGCGCTTTATATGCAATCACTATGATTACTGCTATCAAAATGTTCCCAAAAAGGCTAGGAAAAAAAAAGCAATCACAATTAAATAAAGAAACAGTGCTACAAAAAAGACAGAAACACACAACCTTAGACCAGTTTTTAGCTCTAAAAAGGTGGAGACCTAGTGAGCCAGAAGGAGGTCCTACAGACTTTCTCAGGGAGAGAAAGGACACCAGAAAGTCAGATTTCTGATGTTGTTATAAAATGGGACTCTCCTTCCAACATAACACCTTCCAGTTCATCCTACCTTCCTGCAAGCCAGAGATGTCAACTTGAATGGTGAGTGCAATATGAAATTGCTGTTTCCTATAAACAGGGATGTTTTAAAACTTTCAATGACTGACTGGCAAGCATGAGGCTGTGAGGTACAAAAATAATTAAATAATAAAATAAAATAAAACTTTCAGTGACTATACTAGGAAAATTATTGGTGTTTTTGTTAAATTAAGCACATTCTACACTTTTTTGTTATGAAAAGTTAGCTAAACAGTGCTTTAGGAGATTCAGGATACATTATGAGTATTTCCACTATTTCTCATTGGAAAAATAGTCTTGACTTACAACCAACTTGCATTACAACCAGCCCTCGTAAACGAATAGCTTGTAAATCAAGGGTTCACATAGTGTGATCATAGCAGTAGTATTGAAAGCCTTCTTTGTTTAATTATAATGCATTGAACTGATTTGTATTTACCATGCCATGATGATGACTAACAAATGGATTAAATTCCTATTTCTTTTACTCTGCCAGGACATATACACCTTATTATTTAATAGTACAAAAATTTCATTGATATACCAGACCAAAGACTACTGTGTTTTACACAGTATTCCAAGCTAATCTCTTGGATATTTGCCCAACATGAATCAATGGTGCATCCCAGAAGAGCCTTCCCTGTTCTCTCATTGCACTAAGGGTGTTTCTCTTTCACTTTGAGAAGGTTGTAACCTCTGTAGAACTCTGGGAAGTCTCAAAGCGATAATTAAACATTTTGAATTAGAAGCAATAAATATTACATGTGACCAAAACACAATGACTCTTATTAGTGGTACTTTCTACAACATGGGAAGTATACTTTGCTATGTGCCTCAAAGAAGTGGACAGTTGCTATGTTAGAAAGGTCTAATTCTATTAAAGTATTGATCTATTATACATTAAAATGAAAGTATAGTCCTCTGTCATTTGTTCTTATAAATGAGAGCTATAAACTGTTACATAAATAAAATTTCTCTTGTAAACAATATTTTCAAGGATATTTCAATTCATTTTAGGCATAAAGACATATTGACATTTAGCACAACAATTATTAGTAAATGAAGCAAACATTCTTAGAAATAACATGCTATAAAAGAGACCATTACATCCATAAAAACAGCATGTACCTAACCCATGTAGTCTATAACATTAAATTGTGTTTAAATTATTTTGGTTTTGCTACTCCAAAGAGTGAAACAAGGGCTGCCACCTGCTATCACTGAACTCTACTCCCAGACACTAAAGTGACTTTTCGTAAGGGAAAACAAGTAAAACAACCAAAATTTTTATTTCATTCAATATTTTACATATGTCAACACTTACAATTTGCTTATATGCAAGTTACACTAATTAATTTTAACTTTCATCTATTTTTTATCAAATGGTAGTGCTCATGCCATTCCCAAACCTGTAATTTGTCAATTCAAAGTGTAAATATAGTACCAATGAACTGAAATCTCAAAGCATTTTGGTTCCCAAGTATAGCTATCTAAGTAGGAAGAAAGATATCTATGTGCAGTAAATTAAGTTGGTGATCATCTTTAAAAGTCTTTATGGTCATCAAAGGTTAAAACAAAATTTAGGAACAGTGTACTCATTCTGTTGGATGACATTCTTTAGTAAAAAATTAGCAAGGAGATGATCTGTATCTCTATCTCTATGTCTGTCTCCATTTTATGAAAATGATCTGGCAAATTTCAGAAACAAATAATTATTGATAGGCTAAAGAGAGCAGAATTTCTTAGTTACTTATAATGAGGTTTTGTCTTTATTTTGTAAGCTGGTATAAATGGAATGGATGCATACCTATTTTTATCTTTTTCCTTTTACGTCTTTTTGGTGGAGAATATATTTCAATTCTGTGAGAATGTTCTGAGAATTGAAAAAGTTCAAATGTAGCTTTCAATATATAAAATGCCCTTTTGTTAATCCTGTCCAATTTATGTTTGACTCAAGAATCAATTTATTCAAGCTATACAAAATGTTCTTCTTGTTCATCAAGATTCCTATGTGTTCCTGAATGGGTTTCTTACTGAGTTTTTCTTATGATAATTTTCATTTCTCTCTAGTTAATTTTTATATTACTTCTTCTTGTTCTATTAGCTTAAATTCCTGTAGTGAATAGAGCCATCCTAAAGAAAAAAATATATTCATGAGTGTGATATGGCTTTCTGTCACTGATGCTTAGTTATCTAAGCTAACTGGTGGTGCTTGAGGATTGTATGGAATATTTTAAAAATTCACGTTTTCTCAGATTTTTAAAGCTAAAATATAGTTTTAATATACTTTGATGTAGTTCAGTTAACAATAATTTATTCCACCTACATTTGTGTTGATATTTATTAATTAATATAAATACCATCTAAATGATTGGTTTATTTGACCTTATGCAATGAAATTTCATTTGCTTGTCCTTTACTTTTCATTCCCTGCTTAACACTAGGGAGAAATTTCACTCCCCATGGCCTGGCCATGTTTATTATCTGGTTTTTAACAGATCACTTACAGGAAGGACATGTGTAAATTTTCACAGAGCACTTACTTACAGGAAGGGTGTAATGAAAATTCTTTATTTTTAATAAGTTTTCTTGTACTGATTAACATATATAAAATGAAGAAGTTCATAAACATACATGATATTTATCAGGAATATGTAAGCTACAGATAAATCTCTGATGTTCCAGTGAGTGACTTACTAGGAGTCTGGCTTCTCCACAATTACATAATAACTAGGCAAAATTTAGGAAAAGGCACATATCCTCAATTTAATTACGATAATATTCCAAGAAGTGAAATTCAAGACTTCTAATTCTGTCATTTCATTCAGGTAGCAGGAAATTGACCCTTGTCATCAAAGCGTCCCTAGTGTAATTGTACCATATCATCACACACTTGATTATAGGATCAGTACAGGGACAAGACAGTATAGATCATCAGCCAGATGACAATGCAGTAAGAGATCGTATGATCCAACCTAGACATGCAAGACAGAAATATTGATAGATTCTATGAAGGGAAAATCAAACAAAATACATAATAAAGCTGAAGTGCAATTCTCTGAACAAGTAGTACTTTTTTCCATGTATATCGTGTCATTATGGTTCTCTTTTTGGATTTTGCTATTAGTTTTCTTATGATTACTATTTTTATTATACATTTATGAAGGCTGTAAAGGCTACGTAACTTTATGTGGTGGATGTATGCTTGCTCATAAAGCCCACCCAAGCTGAGGGGAAAGCATCGTAATTCAGTGTAAACTGTGATCTGAATGAATGATTGGAGGAGGTTGTGCTCGAAGCTTTATGCTTTGTCCAGAGATGACTGTAATGTCATATTCAGAAAAAAAAGAAAAGACCTAACATGCTGTTAACTTTGGCACCGGAGATTGAATTCACAACCTCGCGCCTGCCAGACAGGCGCTTTAAGCCACTGAGCCAAACTCCCAGCCCTAGTTTTTTGAAGCAGGGTTGCATTATGTAGCTCAGGATGGTCTTGTGCTCACATTGTAGCCCAAACCGGCCTCGAACTCACAACGCTCCTCCTACCTCAACCTCCCGAGGGTTGGGATTAAAGGCATGTGCCACCACGCCCTGTTCATGTTGTTACCTTTCAAGACAATTTTTAGATTACTGAAATTTTATATAAATAAATACATGTATGTATGCATATATATTCAAAAGGAGTCTTTAGGAAAACCATTCAGTATTCCTTTCAGTTTAAATTCATTTCCTTGTGTGATGAAATCATTAAATAAATGAGAGATTGTAAATACATTATATCTGTATTTCAATAAGGAAGTGTGCACAATTTATGTAGTCATGCTCACCATGGCTTAATAAGCAGGGTAGTGAAAAATCTTTGACAACTTGATAGTGTGTGGATAGAAGCACTCTGTGAGGTGTTTTCCTCCTCTGAGGTCTACAGCGAAAATAAATTTACTTGTGCATGAATTCTTTGAGGTCCAAATTTCACTCAGAATGTGCATTTATTTAAAAATCTTAGTCTAAGAAGAGTGTGTTTTCTAACAGGATAATACATTGGTATAAGCTACAAACCCTGCTCCAATTCTTCTTTTCCTGGAATTTTACTCTAGAAATACCTGTTTGACTGTTGTTTCAGGGACCCCAGAGGGAGCCCCAATTTACATTCTACACTTTCAGCATTGACCAAACAATTACATCTATGTTTACAAATTTTTAAACTTTTATTTTAGATTCATAAGCCATCATGCAATGTTATTATTAGTTTTGCTGTAGTTATTTAGTATTCATAACTGTTTTGTTTTTGAAATTTTAAAAACTGATTGTTGTATTTTATCATTATGTCTTGTCTTTTGCTTTCTTGCACTATATAAAGTTCACATTTCTTTTGATGCTTTACAATATCTTCCCACAATGTTCAGTTACTAGATTGATGTTTTAAAGTGCTATTTTTAATAAGCTTTAATTTTTAGAACAATGTTGCTTTTACAGAACTATGCGAACATAGTTCAAATTCATATCACCTCTGTGTAGTTTCGCTTAGTATCATCAATTTTCACCAGTAGAGTATATGTCAGAACTAATGTACCAATTGGATATAATATTAATAAGTAAAGTTCATAAAACTCTACTTTCATGATGTTTTTTTCATTTTTACCTGATATTCTGTTATGTTTAGATATCCTTTCTAGAATACATTAGACTATTTAGCTGTTATATGTCCTTTGGTGCCCCTTAGCTTTGTTAGTTTCGAAGATTTTTTATGACTTTAATAATTTCAAGGATAACTAGTCAATTATTCTGTAGAACACCTTTTTGTTGGTGTTTGACTGTTTTGCTCTTGACATGATAGGAATTATACACTTTTTGGGAGGAAGACCAAAGGTAAATTTCTCTTTATCAGATTTTACTAAACATGACTGATCACTGTTGAAGTTGATCTTGATCTCATGACTAAAGTAATGTGTGTTTTTCAGGCTTCATAACTATAAACTTGCTTTTTATATCTCTTTCATAGATTTTTTCAGTGACTTGTCTCCATTTCTTTTTAGATTAAATCTATCTATGCTTATACAGTATTAATTTTTTTCTGCTATCTATTGTTGATCTATCATCTATCTTCTACCAAATATCCATTTCAGGTTAATATTAGGTTTAGATCAATGTTTGTTTTGGTAGTAGGGGAGCTATCACTTATTTCATACAGATTTCTCTTTGTGAAGAAACACTACGAGTTTTGTAACCAGATAAGTTTTATTATAGATCCAGTCATCACAACTTATAAGAATGTCTTAAGCTAATAAATTTCTTTAATAGAAGAAGCTTAATGTCTCTTATGTTTGTGTGATACTAAGATTGTTACATCCTTTTGGTAGAAAATATGTATTAAACCTCTCATTATGAATCTTTACAAAAATAAGCATCTAGTAACTTACAGGGCATAATGCACTAACCTGTTCTTCAAACATGAGAAACCTAAAGATCATCTTGACAATATTGATTTTTTTGGCTGTGTTTCCTCATGTCAAGATTTTTGAGTTCAAAGAACGCACTTATTTATTCAACTATTTATTCACTTGTTCACTTATTTATATGATAGTGGGGGTGGAACTCAGGCTCTATCACCAGCCCTTCCATAGATTTGTACTTCTAATTTGCAGGGAGGTTCTTACTGTCACTAAATTGCCCACGCTGGGCTAGAATTCTTGGTGCTTCTGCTTTGCCTTCCAAGAGTGCTGGTTTATAGGTATGTACCTTAGATTATTTTTATACAGGTGCATATATGACCATACTTATCAATGGCATCTGTAATGTATAACAGTTGAGGATGACTGTAATGTGTATAGTTTGGATCTAAAGTGTACAGGAATGGGTGGTTTTCTGAAGACTTGGTTCCAAGTCAGTGCTGGTATTGAAAGATGGACCTTTAGGAAGTAGGGCCTAGCAGTGCTGGCAAACCTATGGTGTGTGTGTTATTATTTTTCTTTTAAAACAAAAACATCAATATAAGAGTTCATTTTTCTTAACTGAAACCTCAGTATCCAGGTTTGAGTATAGTTTCAGCAGTTTGCTATAAATAAGCAGTGTATGGGGTATGCAGTGTACCCCCAAGTCCTCATATAATTTTGATGGGGCTGAGTTATTCGTTTGTTATTGGTTGGTTGATTGACAATGTGAACGCTGTGCCCGCCCAGGGGTGGAGCTGACATACAGCGTAAGGGAAGGTGGGTCTTCCCCTTCCGCCTTCTCTCTCTCCTTCTCTCTCTCTCTCTCTCTCTCTCTCTCTCTCTCTCTCTCTTTCGCCAGCGCGGCTTGCAGCTTGCAGCTTGCAGCCGCCATGAACAGCAGGCCTGCCATGCCACGCTATCTTGGAGCCAACTTAAGTATGGACTGAAACTCCCAAGAAACTGTAAGAATAAACCTTTCCTTCCCTAATTTTGGGCATCAGGTATTTTGTCTCAGCAACGAACGAAAAGTAACCAAGACAAGCAGGTACTGGTTTGCAGTTTGGGCACTCTTCTCTAAAACCTTCATCATCACTGGCCTCGTGGATGCAAGCTAGGCCTTTGGGAGTGTGCCTCTGAAGAAGATATGGGGACTCCAGTCTTTCCATGCACTCTCTCTTTCCATGCACTTCAGTCTTTCCATGCACTCCCTCTCTCTCTCTGTCTCTCTGTTTCTCATGCCCTCCCTCCCTCCCTCCCTCCCTCTCTCCCTCTCTCTTTCTCTGTCTTTGCTTCTATGAGGCAAACAGTTTCCTGCTCCCGTGTGTTTTTACCAGGATGTTCTACTTTATCACAGGTTGGGAAACAGGAACAAATTTCCAAGGACTATGACCCCCCAAAAAAACCAGAAACAAAAAACCAAAACTTTCCTGGTTTTAAAAGGATTTTCACAGCAGTGGCAAAGTGGCTAACATAGTCATTGACATTGCAATTTTACCATATGTCGGTGTTTTACTACATGGTTACCCTTAAGCAAGTTACCTAATTTCTGAAAATTTTGATTTATCTTGGACATGGAAATAATAACAGAAATTTTTAGAAATAATGTGGCTATTAGTATTTAGCCTAGTACATATAAGCACTACTCAGTAAAACTTAGATTTTATTTTTAGGCAAGGAATATTTAACTCTAATTTTTTCTCCAGTTGCTTGAAAACTTTGTAAATAGTACTATTATTTTCAGATTAAATTCTGTGGCTCTCACAAACTTCATCTACGGAATTTCAAAAATGTGTCACCTCATCCAATATGATTATAATCTAAAAGTTATAGTGACACAAAAACTGTTGGAATAATATTTTCTTTATGCATACTAAAATATTAAAACTTTGTATAGGTGAATGTGATATTAGGAATAAGTGATCAAATGTATAAAATGAAAAAATAACTTCCAAATAACATTATTCTAGCATATCACCTGACTACTAAAGTAAGAAGGTGCAGCATCATTGTATCCTTTGAGAATAACTATATCTGATATCATCTACTAAGAGTTTTATTTTCAATAATGCTTATAATCTCAACACAAACATGATTTTTATCATGTAATGTGAGAACACTGAAACAGAAAGCTTCTGGGAATTGATCTGAATTGTTCAGCAAACACAAATACTCCAGTTGCAAATTGAATGTTGGTTAGGAAGGCAAACGATATATATATATACATGTATATATATATATATATATATATATATATATATATATATATACATACATATGCCTGACAACAGAGAAAGCAAATGTCATTGACAAAAATCATATGTTTGGGAACAGTTGAAAAATAAACTTGATTTTATATTGGATATTATTATTGTGATTTAAAATTAGCTTGTTCCAATTAGATTTCTCAGTGACTTTACTTGGAGTCATTATCACAAACAAAGGAAAACTTTAGAAAATGTTGATTTATGGAATCATTACATGCAGGAGTTTCCCAGTTATAGAACCTGATTTATAATTTAATTCTCAACATTTATTCATGCTTCTAAAATAATTTAGTTCCAGAATTTTAAATAAAAATTTGTAGTCACATACTTAAGGTTTATTTTTAATACTCAAGAGGATTAGGCTAGGGACATAGTTCTGGGGCACAAAATTTGCCGCCTGGCAAGTGCAAGGTCGTGAGTTTGATTGCCAGTACAAAAAAAAGAAAGCTAAAAGAAATTAAAGATGACTTAAAATACATGTATTTAGTATTTAGTGAAATACACATTTTATAGACTTTAAATACTGTTACATCTTATTTTCATAATCTGTTGAACTTTACCATATTTGAAATAAAATAAAAACTATTTACATTAGCTCTCCCTTACCACAATAATATACCCTACGGAAATCGATATCTAGGAAAAACGTTGATTTTCATTCATAGTTTCACAAGTTTCAGTCCAGGCTTGGCTTATGCTGCTGTTTTTAGACCTGTGTCAATGTACAGCACAATGACAGTGAGCAAAGCTTTATTCATGATGCTCAATTCATGAAGGCAACAGGAAAGTAAAGAGAGAGGAAGAATGTGGATTTCTGATATTACCGTGCAGCACACACCCCCAGTGACCTAACTTCCTTCCACTAAGTTCCATCTTCTAAAGATCCCATGACCTCCCAACAGTGCCATCAGCTAGGAACCAACACGTAAGTATATGGGGACATACAAGATCCAAATCACAATACCAGGTGCCTTTTGCCTAATAGTAATCACTTTTAAAATTTAGCCACTTTTTGGTAGTTACTTTTTAAAAAATTTTATTCTGAAAAGCATTTTCTGATAAAATGCATGAGAAAAACCACTTAAAGCAGGAAATATTTATTTGGGTTTGTAGTTTCAGAGGTTTCATATTATGGTCACTCAGAGGTGCTGTTTCCAGCCTGTATTCAAGTAGGATGTCATGGTGAAGAGCATAACCACATGGCATCTGAGAAGCAGACACAGAGAGAACCAGTGTCTGGGGACAAATATGCCCTTCAAAGGGAAACCCCCAGGGATCACCTTCTTCCTATGAGGTCCTGCCTCCAACGGTTTTTGGTTCTTCTCCCCAGAACCATATGCTGGCAACCAAGCCTTCAATAAATGAGCTCTTAAGACTTTTAAAATATAAGTAATAGTAGCCATCTTAAATTTCTGTAAAATATTCCTAGAATTATATTCTTTATTTCTTTTGCTGAAGGACTAATTTGGCCACCTTTGCTTCTCCAACTGCTATATATTAGAATTTTAAATATTTGCACTATAATAGTTTTGGCCACAGTTGTTATGGCTTCTAGAAAAAAATTACTTAGTTTTTTCCCGATTTTTATATTTACTACTATATGTTTTCAGTAGTAATGATTATATTCCTTTTGGGGTGTTACTACATGTAAATGACACATCTTGAGTTGTTTCAACATCTTCCCTTTCCCCTTTCATCTTTTAATCTCTTTCCCATATGAAAAAAGATCTGTCTCCTTTCTCATTAGCAATCCTTTATCTTGCTCTTTATTTAAATTATGGGTTTCTCATTTAAGAGAAATCATGTGATATTTAAGCTTGTGTATCTGATTTATTTCACTTAACATTATGGTTTCAAATCTCATTCATTTTCTTACAAATGACTTAAGTTTATTCTTCTTTATAGCAGAGTAGTATTCTATGATGGATAAATATCACATTTTATTTATCCACTCATTTGTTTAAGAGCATACAGGCAGTTTCCCAGACTTAGCTCATATGCATTTTGCTGCTACAATTATGAGTTTGCATGCATCAGTGTAATATGATGACTTTAACCCTTTCAGGAAGAGACCTAGAAACAGAATAACTGGATCGAATATCCATACTAGCATTCCCATCAACAATATAGAAGTGTTCCTTCCCCATTGACTTATTGATATCTATTATTTGATTCCTTGATGGTAGCCATTCTTTCTGCATTAAGATGGATTGAGTGTGGTTTGTATTTCTTTTTCTAAGAAGTATCTATGAATTTCAGTCTCCCTGTCTCTTTGTCAGTAAGTCACTATGATGTGCTCATAATACCTAGCATTTTAATGCTTTGAGATATATATTAGAATTTTAAAATTTCACTTATTTCACTTTTTAAAAATTTTTTGCTTCCTGAATTTCCATGAGTGTAGAGGAAAAATATGTTATGATTGCTTTGGGAAGTACATAGTGAAATACAACTAAATTATTTGTCTGCATGATAATTTGGCAGATTACCTTTCAATTTTGTGATGTGATGATGTAGGATCACTTTTAAAAAGTTATCCAAAGTTTTTGATAAGTGTTTGATCCTAGTCAGGTATAAAATAATATTTTGAGCACCTTTAGGCTGTGAGTTTATCCTGATTTTTCTACAGAATCAAGCTTTCCCATCTGTCACACTCTTGTGATGTCTCACGATTATGTTCTCAGCCTACTGAACAATTCTTCCTTTCTATGACTACCTCAACACTAGCATCATGAACACTCTAAAACTTTCTCTTTATTGGTAATTGTATTAAATAATACTGAAAAATATTTCAAGTAAAATGCGTATTAACATAAGGCATTTTACTCAACTTTTTATACAGCGGATTGAGAATATTTCTACAACATAGCACTTAAACTTCTGAACTACTTTTAAATATCATGAAAAGAGGAAAAGAGCGTTTGTCTATTGACTCATTCCACCTGTCTATAGCTCACTTTAACAAATACATATGTACATACATTCATACACATATACATAGTATGAAGGTCAAAAACATCGATGATATACTGAAATTCTTATGGATGTATATGTATATATACATACATATATATATATATATTTAGAGAGAGAAAGAGAAAGACAGAGAGGGGTTTTAGAAAATTCTGGGATGTACTGTCAACTAGCTAACTTACACAGTGTCTATACTGGCATGGAAATAAGTGAACAATTATTTTCTGTATTATATTGTGTAATATTTTTCTGAGTGATTCCTACTATTAGTTAAAAATACACATATTTTTAACTTTTCAACTCTGGGCCTACATATATTCAGTTGCTGCTGCTTCAGTTTATATTAACTACCTCTACTTCTCCAATTTCTCTACTTTAACTGTTAGCCATAATTTCTCTGTCTCATCGATTTTTGTGTTTCATAATTCATTCTATAACCACATTTTCTAAATCCACTTTTTGTGTTTTTCCCTCTTTCTTGCATTGTTTAACAGTCACTTCCCATCTCTTAGATTCCCTTCCTATCAGCAAAAGGTGTATCTCCCTGTTTCTTGTAATCAATCATTATTATTGCTTTTCAAATTATTATGCTTTGAGTTTTTCATGTAAGAGAAACAGTACAATATTTAACCTTCTTCATGTGATTTATTCACTTAGCATTATGTCTCAAGGAGCATTATTCTTCCTACAAATTACATTTATCCTTCTTTATAGTTGAGTAGTGCTTCATTATGTATATATCTCATGTTTTCTTTATCCAGTCATCTGTTGATGGGCAAGATTTAGCTATTAAGAGCTGTTTCGTTATACTCATGGGTATGCATGATTCATTGTAATGTGATGTCATTAATTTTATGGAAGACACCTGGAATAGTTGGTTCAAATGTTATTTATATTTTTAAAATTTTTAGGAAACTCTATAATGACTTCCACAGTGGTTGTATTAGCTTCATTCCCACCAATGGTGTGGAAATGTTCCTCTTTCTCCATTGCTCACTGGAATTTGTTGTTTTTTGAGTTCTTGATGATAGAAATGGTTTCTGGAGAAGGATGAAATCTCATAATTTTTATTTATGTTTCTCTAGTTGCCAGACATGTTGAAAAAAGTTTTCATGTATTTATTAGCCATTTGTGTTTCTGAGAAGTAGCTATTCATTTGAGTAACCCATGTTTTTATTCAGTTTTTTATTTTGTTGTCTAATTTTTTGTATTTCTATATATATTCTAGATACTAGTGCTTTCCGGAGAGTAGATGGCGAACTCTTTTTTTCTCATTATGTAGGTTGTGTCTTCACTCTCTTGGTTCTTTTCTTTCCTGTGTGAAATTGTTTTAATGTGACATTATCAAATTTATTGATTATTGCTGAAATTTTTTTTGTGTGCAACTAGGGTTTTGCACACAAAATATTTGCTTATGTCTATGCTTCAAGACATTTTTCTTTTGAAGCAGATTCAGTGTTTCTGTTTAAATTTCTAGATCTTTGGCCCATTTTGATTTTTTTCTTTTTATAAGATTTTATTGGTACAATTTAGATATATGTAATGATCACTTTCATCGTAGAGAACGTGTGCCTATACATTATATAACTTGATTCTTTTTTCCCATTCCCTTTCACTTCTCTTCAACCCCTCCTCATCCCCTCATTTACAAATTGATTTTATTTTAATAGAGGATGATTGAAACATGTCTAATTTCAGTCTGGCTGCATGTGTGTAACCAGGTTTCCCTGCACCATTTGTTAGAGAACTTATCTTTTCTTCAGCATGTATTTTTGGTCCCTTTGTCAAAATTAGATGACTGAGCATGACTGGGGTTCTTTCTTCTTTCTGTTTTCTGTTTCTTTGATCTACTGTCTGTTTTTATGCCAGTCCCATGTTGCCTTGATTGCTAGCTTTGTAATATGAATTAAAGCTGAGAATTGGGTTTCTTCCTGCTTTGTTTTTATTGACCAAGATTGTTTTTGCTATTCTGGGTCTCTTCTGGTTCCATATAAATTTAGGAATTTTTTTTTCTAGTTTTGCAAATAGTTCTGTTTGTATTTGACTGGGAATGCTTTAAGTCAATATATCAATGTAGTTGCTTATGTACTTCTTTTATATCATTTTCCTTCCTACTCAAATATAAGGCATAAAGTATAGCAAGTTTCATTCTTTATTCTTTATACTTAACTTTGTAGGACATATGTTGCTTATTAATAAAATACTAAATATTGTAAATGTATTTTCAAAATACTTATTTAGGTACTTCTATTTTTAGTGTTTGTAATTTGACTCTACATTTCTATAGCAGAATTTGATTTTATCATTTTTATTAATTTCTTGGGGAAAATTTGTTAAGTGTTTAATTTCTAAAGAGAATATATTCTACTTTTCTTAATTCAGGCAATTCTTATTTTCATTCTTCATATCTTGTAATAATATTTAAAGATTTGAATATATAGTTTACTTAAAAATTTAAAAAGTAGTTTCAAAGCTATCTATAACTTATTTTAATTTTCTGTATGCAATCTTTTATATTCTAATGTATGCCTTTGGCTCACATTTTTCAATCTTAGTGAATTCATGTTTTTTTAAAATTTTATTTTAAAGAGAACAAAACAAAACAGAAGAAAGCAGATCAGGACAAAACAACGCAAGCAACACAGGACTTCAAAACAAGTGAACAGGAAATCAATAGTGGCTAACATAACATCTTTTGTCCGCCTCAAAACGATTGCCCATATCTTCACACACAATGAATTCAAACAAAACACAGCAGTATAAAACCAACAAAAAAAAAAAAGAATGAAAGCATTACAGGCCTTCAAAACTCGACAATAGGAAAATGAACAATGATTTCCATAATGTCTCTTGTTCTTTTCAAAATAGCTGTCCACACTTTCACACATATTGAAATCAAATAATACAGAACAGATTAAGAACAATCAAACCAAAGGATACAAGCATTACTGAACTTCACAATAAGATGACAGAAAATCAGCAATGACTACCATGATGTCTCGTTTTCTTCAAAGCAGCTGTTCATACCATCACTTGTAATAAAATCAATTCTTGTAAACTCTTCAGGAGAAGTTCTAGGCTTGTATAAGCCTACACATGTATATCTATCCTTTCTATATTAGAGGGAAAGGCAAAACAAAATGTCACAAATCACAAGAAAAAAAATCCATAAGAAACAAAAGAGACTAATAAATAACAATAACAAAGAGCCAAAACAATAACAATTCAGGCTTGCAAAACAAGGTGGTAGAAATATGACTAAGGTTGTTATTTTGCATAGTTATCTTCAAAATAGTTACTCAGATTAGCAGATATGGACTCGCAAAATTCATCTAATCCTATGAATGTTAATTGTATCAGTAACACAAGCCTCTTTGCTATCTTAAGTGTATATACATGAATTTGTATCTTTTCTCTTTTCCAATTTGAAACAATTTTATAATAGGCATCTTACTCTCCACTTCCCAGTCTGTTACTGGCATTGTATCATAGTCATAGTTATTTTGTCACATAATTGTACACACTGATAGTTATGCATTGATCTCTCATTTCAAAATATATTTCAAAATAAATTGTGTGCTACTACATTTCAACGAATGTATCTGTATGAATAGCATCAAGTAGAATTCAGTATTTGTTTGCAATGTTTCTCTTGTTTGATGTAATATTTATATATAAAGAAATGCACAGATGGCAAATGTTGTTTTACTTAGTTTTAACAAATTAAGAAGTTGTGTAACAGAAACCCTTATCAAGATATAGAATATCATCATAATCCCAATATGTTTTCTCATTTCCTTTCCTGGTTTATTTCCATTCAATTCCCCAGAGGAAACCACTCTTCCAAATCTCTTTTACTGCAAAATACCATTTTCCAATCTAGAATTTTAACTGAAAGAGTAAATAAGATCCAAAAGCTCCAATAGATATTGTGAAAGGGAAAGAAACTGTTCAAAACAAAGGAACAACTGGAATGGGGGAAACATAACACTCCTTGTATTTTTGAGTGCCAATGTGCAATGAGTGGGACTCAATTTTTTTGCGGTTCTTCTGTTGGTACTTACTTGATCAATTTCAACATTGGGGATGATTAAATTAAGGTACTATGAGTATATTTTGATATGTCATTTTGTAAATACATGTATATTTATTTCTTAATTAATATTTGAGTTTTTTTGGTACCGAGAATCAAACTCATGACTTTGTACTTGCAAGGCAGGGGCTTGTGCCGCTGAACTAAATCCCCAGCCCTTTTAAGTAAATTTCTAAGTGGCATCTAGTTATGATTTTGGTTTGTATTTCCCTGATAAATAATGATGTTGAACAATTTTTATATACTTTTTATCCACTTTTATTTTGTGATATGTCTATTCAAACCTTTAGCCCATTTCAAACTGAACACTGTGACTTTTTATAATAGATTTATATGAATCATTTTTTCATGTAGCCTTGTTGATAATCCTCTAATAAACACATACTTCATTAAAGTTTTTGAACATATGATTTAGTTATTTTTAATGGTGTCATTTCATGTGTGAAAATTTTTAATTTTGCTCATGCCCATTTTGTCATCTTTTTCTTTAGAATTACCTCCAAAAGTTTTATCCAATATTTTCTATTAATTACTTTTTGCATTTTCAACCAGAGAGAGCAGAAATATACTAGTACCAAGGTAGCAATAAAACCTCTCAAAGGCTGAAGATCGTGTGCTTCACACACACACAAAAAGACTCACTCTTGATTATAGAATACAAAAGTGGCATGTTTAGAAAATGATTTTCAGTGTAGCACTTAGGTTTAGCTATAGTCTTTAAATATAAAAACAAAACAAGATATGAAATTATTTTAGAGAACATCCCTCCCATGTGTCCTTTCTATGGAAACAACTAGTGAACATATAAAAAGCCAAGGATACAAATTAAAATAAGAAAAAAGATGGTGTTCGTAAAACCTTAGACTAAAAAAATGATAGCTGATGGGAGAAATTCCCAAATTGGAGCCATGCTTCAGTAAAAGAGAGCCATGTATCAAGATTAGAGCAAGAGGATATAAAGTGATGGGAGGACGCCCACTGCAGACCACTGAGTCACGAAGTGACGCACTAGACAATTTCGGGCATCAATTTCTATCAGCAACATGTATATGGCAACCCAAAAACCAGGGTCTGTCTGCTTCCACCAGAAAAGGAGCCGAATACTGTCGGCTGCCACTAAGAAGGATTTATGTTACATATCTTCTTATAAAATGAAAAGCTGAACAGAAGCAAAGATTCAATAGGAGACTTACAAACTAAGATGCCTTCTAACTTGACTTACCTGTATTATAAGTCTTAGCTGAAATAATCGACATTAACTATTCATGTCAGTAATTTGGTAAGCATAAAAACAAAACACAAATTCTAGTTGCAACTAAGCTTAGTATTTTATATGAAAAACACTGATAGCTAACAAAAACATGGTTGCAGTGGAGAAAGACATTTTCACATTTACTAATATTCAAACTTATTAATAGAAAAACCACTTAAAATGAAATTTAATGTTCTAAAGGTAAGTTAATGAAAGAAATTAAAATATAATATTTATTAAAAAGTTAGATATGGAGCACAGAATTTAATCATATCATTTTGATATTGTCAATTGATTACTAAAAGTTAGAATACTTTAAGTGGATACTCTGAAAAGTTTAAGCGATGAGATACTGGCACTTACTTTGTTTTATTTGATTGTGATGCCTTTGTTCTCTGGTTTTTAAAATAAAATGTGAAGATTTTGATTCAATTTTTAAGAAAACATGGTGGTATAAACTCCGTAGAGAATATAAAAAATAACTTTCAAATTTTTATATTGAATGACACTAAAATTTATATTATATGTGATTCATCATTGACAACTGTTTTAAACTGAGTATATATAGTTTCCCTTTTCTTAGCACAAGGGTCAGAAATCATGTGTGGTATGTGTGTTAAATTTGTTTTAACCCCAGTTTTTCATATGGCCTGAAAGCTAAAACTTTTAGTACATATCACATACAATTTGTATTCAGGACCCTCGAATCTTACAGTTGGAAAGGCTGTATTTGTCTTCACGAAAGTAAAAAATGACTTTCGTGTCAAAAGAATAAGACTAAATGATAATTCTCACTAAACTACAATCCAGTCATCCCAAATGTAGGAATTCAATTTGACATCATCCTGGTCATCTTGGCTGTAACTGCCATCTTGCATTCCGAAGTTGCTCATATAAACAAAATTCCTATAAGATTAAAAAAATCCTTAAGATAAACACTGAGCTTTCCATACTAGGCAGTAACTATTGAACTCTTTCTTGACTGATTCTTGACATATTAATAGTTTTTGAAATGGCCCAATTATAGTCCCATTTGACCTTGGATCACCTTTGTCTAGCTCATCACTCCTCCTCCTACACTAAGGTGCAGGAATCTTCCTGTCGTCCTACTGCAGAACTCTGATAAATTGCATTCTGTGCAAACCTAGACTGCTCTACTTTTTCCTTTGGTCTTTTATCACACTTTTTCTTTGGTGATTAGATCTTCTATACTGGCTTTCCCAATTTACAAATTTACATGATTTGGTGAATTCCAAGAAATTTATACAACTTTATCTTACTATTGCCATGGGGAGTGAATTATTGCTATGTACCAAGTTAAAATTCTGCTCAGGCATTATAGAATCTACATAAATAGTGTAGGCAAAGACATTGAGAATAAACATGCTTTAAACATTTGCATTTTTCTTAGTTTATATGCATATTTCTTTTAATATTTTGCTAGCCTGTAGAGTAATTCAAAGCTTTATTTTTCTTTAATACCATCTAAGTTTATACTAAGACATTCTGCAGATTAAGGAAAGATATTGTAGCTTACACAATTAAAGAAAACTGCAAATTTACTAAGATGAAACTGGCTATACTCACATTTTCTAATGAAGCTTTCTCTATGAAGCAGTATCTCTATAGCACTACCTAACAAAAACTGAACTTCATGATAATGACTTCACTGTTCAGTAAAGTTTGTATATATCTATTAAGCCACTTAGTTCTTTTAAAAATTGAGGACTTGCAGTTACTTATACCAACATTGAGGGCTTATAGTTACTTATAACAACTGAGAACAGTATTTCCCTTTTTGTAAGTATTACATTGAATGTTAACTAAGTTTTCAAGGAATATATATGGAGAAAAAAAAGGAAGAGGTCATATTCACATATACACACAATTCAATAATTTCCTGGATATAATATCCAGTTTGCACCAAAATTTTCATGTAATTTATCAGGTTAAACACTGAAAATGCTAGTTATCTCTTATTATATTCTAATTATTTCATGATGTTTTAAATGCAATAATATAGTCATATCTGGAATAATTGACTTACTGGAATATCTCATTCAATCAAATAACACAAGTATCATACAATCTTTTTTTTTTTTTTTTGACTTTCTGAGACAGGGTCTCACTATGCAGTTCAGGCTGGCCTTGAGTTTACTTTGTAGCCCAGGCTGGTCTTCAACTTACAAGATTCCTCTTGCCTCAGTCTCCTGAGTGCTGGGATTACAGGTGTGCACCACCACATGGGCCCAGCTTATCATACCATCTTGCTATGTGACAGTGCTATCTAGGTCTTGCACCACACTTCTGAGAATTTCCTTACTGACTCACAGAGAACTGCTCAAGGAATTCCTTCTATGTTTCTAACTACATTAAAAAGTTAATTCACAAACTCTTAGAAACCAAGTGTAGCATTTTTCTGCTTTTCTTAATCTCTGCAATTCAGTTCTCCGTAAGAAAGTTTGGAAACTATATCAGTGTATATATTGACTGAGGCTTTCTAAACACCCACTTCAATAAAATAAGGACAAGAACTTAATTTTTACACAACTCAATACATTCTTCAACTTTCATGTACATTACTTAGCTTTCCATGCCACGACAGTGTATTTTAAATTCTTAGGGTATTTGTTTCTACCTAAGACTAGTGTCCACCCACATTTTCTGAAAATGATATTTGAATTTCTTTCTCTTAAACCATTTCTTTATTCTTGGTCCATGTATGTAGTTCAGAAGTTTAAACTCTTCACTCTTCAAATGATCATATATTTAGGTTTGCGCACAGAATACAGAAGTTCAATAAAGATTTTTTTGGCCTCCAGTTTTATAATTTGTTCCACCATGCAGTGCCAAAAAGCGTCAAGATGGACCTCCATGTGCAGAATCAGGTTAGAAATATGTGATAAAACTGCTATTTTCTTGGGATAGATCTGCCACCTGTCCGAATGATAAAGTCTAGGATCATAGATTTCCTCAAAACTGAAACTCAGGCCAAAAAAATGGAAATAAAACTGTTCCTGATAACAATGAACTTCTGTACCTCAAGCAGTGTCAAAATTAGTCATCTCTTTGAAGTTGTATATCTATATCTTCAATCAAAACTATATTCACCCTGGTGGCCATCAGAATTAACACATGTCACTAACAGTATCAAATTCTTAGCTGAGTTGGGAAGCTTGAAGGCAGTGTAACTCTATGGTTTCCAATCTGAGATAATAAGAATACATTTTACCAGAAAGTCAAATGACAGTGCAAAATTTCACACTTGTATGTGGCAGCATTTATACTTTTAATAAATTTATCAGGTAAATATTGTATTGTCGGAGTTTCTGTACTATGTTCTTAAGGAAAGTCTTTGAGAAAAATGGACTAAACTTATTGACACTGGCGCATGTGAAAACAGATGAAAAAGAAACTAGTGTACACTGACAATCTCAGTGGTAATAATGGCACAAAGTCTTCTAGTGATGAGCTTTAGCATTTCAGTCCAAAAATGGATGAAAAAAATCAAGACAGATACATAGAGAGTAAATAGGCAACAAAATCAAAACCTGCTGGAGTCCGAGGTCCGTTATGCATAATTATTTTTCTTACTTTATAGACTCACAAAAATGAGGCTCATTTGAAACAATTGTCAGTGTGTGAAAGATTCCTTAATCTATGCTGTTGTTTATATTTTTCTATGATGGGAATCAAGAAAGAGGGTAAGAACTTGATTGTCAATGATCCATTATAAGCAACTGGGCTTGAGCTATGTAGTTGGCCTGTGCATTGCCTCTTGCTAGCCATGTTCACATCCCAGTACTGCCTCTAATCTATGATAGTGAAGTGCATCGGAGGTGACAGAAGCCTTTATTGGCTTTCTGTGCCCTGCACTGTTGACACTGAAGCAAATTATGCCAACTTCTCCACAGCCTCTGCTTTAGTTCAAGTTATTTCTCTGCAGTCACAACTTTTGCTCAGAGAGCTACCAAGATCATTGCTTTACAAATCCAGTGGACTCTTCTACTGATATTTACTTTTGCCTTTGATTCATGCTGTATTATCCCCAAAGAACTTTTTAACTGTTACACTAGATCTTCAGATTGATTGGTTTGGGGGACACCAGGGAATTAGTGTGGCTTATATTGATGTGTCAGGGTGGGCATGGAGACATGACCTTGGGTACTATATCCAGTCTTTTCCCCGCTCTCCTCTGATGATCTTTCCCTGTTTTGCTTTCTAGCTGCCATGAATGAGCAGCTTTGCTTCACCATACATTTCTCTACCATGTCTAGAATCCTCTCAAACTTTGAACTATGTTATTGGAAATTTAATACAGATCTTCAGCTGTTCTGACCAGGGATGGACATTTTGTTTAAATAAATGGGGCTGTTCACTTGTTTTACTCACGCATTGTTTGCTTATTTTTATATACAATGTCAGAATTATGATGCAAAAGATTGCATTCTCTTGGTATAGTGCAACAGTTATATTCTAATTGGAAAATATGTTATTCTATGCTTATTTTAAAATTCCAAACCATAACTATAACACCAGCAGGAAACAGTCCTTCACATTTTCTGAAATACTTGGGTACTTTTCATCAATAAAATATCATAACTTCGCTTGAGATAGTGGAAGCCAGTACTCATGGGTGGCACCATGACTGGTGGCAGGACATGAGGAATCATGTAATATAATCTGCATTAATTAAATGGTATTATGAAACTAGAGGGTCAAGAAGATGTATATTGTTTCAATGAAAGCAAGTATCAAAGAAAATGGTAGCATGAGTAAAACTATGTAGATATCTCTTTTTCTTGGTGGAATACATGAAGCCAACCAGGACCTGTGCTACTTTTTAATCTCCAGTCAGTGGAAGAGATGCTACCTAAACCCTGGGAAGAATCTTCATCGGACTCAAATAGGAAATAATGAAACCCAAAAGAACTTCCTCATTTCTAGTAATTATTCTAAATGTATATTGATAAATGATGATGCTTTTATTCATTCATGCCTATAGAAATGCACTTTGGAAGTCTCAATGCAATCTTTCTTTCATCCATTTTGACTTTATTTTAGTGCATGGTGATAGGCATGGATCTAGTTTTAGTTTATGGCACATAGAAAGCCAGTTTTTCCAGCACCATTTGTTAAAGCAGCTTTCTTCCAATGTACATGTTTGGCCCCTTTGTCAAAGATGAGGTGGCTAAGTGTGTTTGTAGTTGTGGCTGTATCTTCTAATCTATTT